>JAWPHD010011658.1:0-81961 GCA_037043455.1 Cyrtodaria siliqua
ACAATTTTCATTTTTTGCACATCAATAATGTTGTTTTTTATGCATTTACAAATATATACATTTGATCATATTAAATTACCGGTATGTCATTTGTAATTATTCCTACAATGTACATATTCAGCAGTGTTTGCGTTTATATAATTGTGCAGTTGACACATTATTTACAGTCAAGAGTCAGCTTTTTAAGAATACATATAGCCTGAACTAAGCTATAACGAATTGTCGGTTTCATCCCATTAAAAACAGGACAGTGTTAAATAAAGAAATCCCCGCCATGCGTCTAATCTCTAACCAACAAGGCAGCATCAATATGCAATATAAGTAAAAACACAAATATGCTCGTGTAAATATAATACAAAAACAAGAGGCCCAAGAGTGCCTATGGACGCTCTTACTGGCTAACATGGCTCTTAATAACATCAATGAAGCGAGTGACTGCCATTTACGGTTTTTTTTTGAAAGTTTCGGGCCAAAAAAAAGCTTTTTGACTAAATCAAGGGCCATAACTAAACGAATCTGTCACAGTTTGATAAAAGATCAGATGAAAAATGAAGGCCCTACCGTATTAACGAGGCAAAATATATAGCATTTTTAACTAAATCAAGAGCCATAACTCCTCTGTTTCTGGTCGGACTGGTCCCAACATAGCTAGAAAAAAACAAACAAAAAAAAATTAATAAAAAAATTACTAAAATAATAATTTGATGAAAAAATGAAGGCCCTAATCGTATGGCGAGGCAAATCTAGTAGCATTATTTAACAAAATCAAGGGCCATAACTCCGCTGTTATTGGTCCGATCTGGCTGGTTTTTCAAACTTCACCGAGCTTTGATTGCCATTACCAAATCTGATTAGGTTTGGTTAAAGATCGGATGAAAAATGAGAGGCCCTATCGTCGTCTTAACGAGGCAAAATATAGCATTTTGAGCTAAATCAAGGGCCATAACTCCGCTGTTACTGGTCCGATTATAAATCTTTTTTCGAAATTATCCGAGCTTACATTGATATCAACAATCTGATAAAGTTTGGTAAAGTTCGGATGAACATGAAGCCCCTATGTCTTAACGAGGCAAAATATGGCATTTTTGAGAAAAATCAAGGGCCATAACTCCGCTGTTGCTAGTCCGATATAAATGCGTTTTCGAACCTTGTCCGAGCTTTTATTGATATTAACAATCTGGTAAAGTTTGGTAAAGCTCGGATGAACAATGAATCTCCCTATCGTTCTTAACGAGCAAAATATAGCATTTTTAAACTAAATCAAAGGGCCATAACTCCGCTGTTACTGGTTTGATATGACTGGTTTACGAACTCTGTTTGAGCTTTCAACGACATTAGCAATCTGATAAAGTTTGGTAAAGATCGGATGAACAATGAAGCCCCTATCGTCTTAACGAGGCAAAATATAGCAATATAGCATTTTTTAACTAAATCAAGGGGCCATCACTCCGCTGTTACTTTTCCGATCTGGCTGGTTTTCAATCTTGTCCGAGCTCTTCATTAATATTTACAACCTATTAAAGCTTGGTAAAAAGATCGCATGAAAAATGAAAGCCCTATCATCTTAACGAGACACAAAGTTAACGACGGACGACGACGGACAACTCGACATCGTATACAGCTCTGCTGGCCACTATGGCCAGTAGAGCTAAAAAGTTATAGCATAGAAAGCCACAATGAAGGTACTCAATGACTTGGCAGAAGCCAGAGCAACAAGAGAATAAACCATTAAGTGGCACGACAAGAAAGATCATCTTTTGATAATCACTGTTTAACAAGTTCTAACAAAGATAGTATGAAAGTGATCAATGACCAAGAATCTTACGAAGTTTATAAATCACATCACTATAGAAGTCAGGTTGTGATAGTCCTTGTCGCAGAAGCGTCCTTAAATTACTTTTATATTTGGAAGAAGATCAGGGTTACGATAATAAAAGTTTGCCAAGGTTTTACGAAGTTTATGGTAACGGTAACTCTGATTGAGTAGCTTTTTAGTTATGCAAAGATTACGAATATTCGAGTACAAGCTCTTGAAAAACGAATAAGTTGAGACCACAAACCACCCATAAGAAGTATTTTTCAATTAAACGATTTACACACCTGAGCCATTACAAAGAGAATTTCAGTGACCATTCTACAATATAATATAACTGTCATATTCTACTTAACTTTTATCATATGGGCTCTATTTATGTTCATGTTTTAGTTGTATTCAGGCTTGTGTTAAGGCAATCAACTTTGCATTTTAAATGAATTACAAGTGATCTTATACATGTAGAAAATATTTAATTTCTTTACTTTACCTACTTGTAGAAAATATTTAATTTCTTTACTTTACGTCATTATAATACTCAAATATAAATGGGTGCCGAAACGTCTAGGGTAAAAATTAAAATAGATGCCAAAATGGTTTGATGCCGAAACGTCTAGGTGCCGATTCGTCTAGGTGTCGAAATGGTTTGTTGCCGAAACGTCCTGAATCGATCTTGATCGCACAGACTCAAAAACTGGATAATTGTTAGACTGCTTCACTGCGCATGTACCGTTTCACTAATACAAGCGACAGTCAAACACCGATTTCTTTGCCGTAAATTACGGCTAAATAAAGTGCATTCCAACCACGATCATGGCCAAGCGTCTGATCTACGTTCTATAAAAAATATGTATGTATTGGACTTTCACTCAGTATTGTTTACATAATGCAGACGCGTCACTTACATAAAGGAACTAAGGTGGTGGGATATCTATAAACTGTGAAAATTGTTATGCCTATAAAACAAACAGGTAAACATAATGGCGGACTTCTACAGGCGTTTATATTTAACATGTTTAAACGCTGTGTAGCAGTCTAGAGAATTGTCTGCATTTATTAATAAGCATTTTCATGTACTGATCATTTGGACCCTGCTTTAATTAGACTAATATACTATAATTATACACAATAGTTTTCGTCTAGAAAATCATCTACATATAACGCATGCTTTATACTTTTTTTTGTTTTAATTAAAACATCCGCCAAATTTGACGTGGTTTAGAGGTCAACGTCATGAACGTAAACATTAGCGACGTCGCGCGTAATACAATATAGGTTGCGTACAGCTAAATATAGCCTGGCTGAAGCCCCGCCTTTTGTTGTGTACGATTCAGTACAGAAGTGAAAGTTCACAGAGTTCACAGAGGTCAGCAGATATAACTTTGAAATATTCAATATGTATTTTCAGGAAGGATAAACTATAGGTAAAATAATCCCCATCAGCTAGGATCATTAAATTAAATAAAAAAATATTTTTTAATGTTTTTGAAAATTTAACATCCATTGAAATTGCATGTCAATATTCAGTGCGGATTCAATAGTGTTTGTAAACACAGACATGTGCAGAGAGTTTGAGCAGAAAAAATTGTCTTTTTCACACTTTCAAAGGCTTTGTGATGGAAATACCTATGAAATAAGGTAATTTAAAGAAAATCTGGTGTATAATTCTTGAGATAGTAGCTGACAGGTGCAACAGGAGGTCTATGGGAAAGTATTTAGTTTTCTGCAACCTATAGGCTAGATTCTGCATATGGTAAAAGTGAAAGTAGACATACTTTTTTTTCTAACACAATGATTTGAAAGTGTGAGAAATGTTAAATTATGGTGTATTTTGACTTTTCTTATAACTCTTTTCATGATTTTTAAATATTTCCAAGTTTTATGATGGAAAATAGGTATTTTAAATTATTTTATTAAAAGTTGTGGACACAAAATTAGCCATACCTGACACCTGGTATACACAACTGGCCTGTAATGCACATGTTTGACACAGTTAAAGATATATCTAGTAAGTTGTATTCATTTCTGAGGGCTTTGCATACGTTGTTTGGCAAAAATGTCAGTAAGCGACAATCTACATATTTCCGAAAAGATGTCGAAAAGCCGCTTATGTCTGTTTTGAAAAAGATTTTGAGGTAAACTCTGACTTTGAGTTCATCGCTTCTATACGGTTAGTGTCGATATGCAAATATTTTATGCGGTTTAATACATTTTACAACTTAAATTATTTAGTTGGCCAAAAATATGACCTTTTCTATGCTTTTTAAAAGTTTTTATTTACCCCATCCCCCTTCATTTTAATGAATTTTCATGGATGTGTACTTTAAACAGTGCTTACTGGTTGCATGGTTGCATGAAAATGACCTGTAAATATGCTACAAACAATATCTAATAAAACAGATACAATAAATAGTACAGTAACAGTCAAGCTTGTGTAATGAGCATATTGTAAAATATGGCATGGCCCTAAAAATGGAGTTGGGGAGGATAGTCTCAGAATTATTTTTTGTCATTTTTAAACTGAAAAGTTGCATTTTCTTGATGGTTTCACATATAGAAACTGCTGAATAATGTTAATTAGTTCATTTGAAGGCAGATTTTGAATATATACAAAAACTGTGGCATTTTTATGGTAAAATCTGCTATTTTGACCCCTGAAAATCACAAATATCATTTTTGAGTAGATATTATTTTCAAGATAGCTACAACTGGTTAAACATCACATGTTGTTGATGAAATCAATTTAAAATCACTTTATTTGAAGCAAAAGATTGGAACGGTTGTCGATATATGGCATTTTGAAGATTCTGGATTTACGCGTAAAAACCGAAGGAATTTTGCCTTAGCCGAAGCCATTTTAAGCCCTCATATTTTGTCGAAAAGGATTTTTTTCTAAAAAAGAATGGTTTAATTGTTCTCAGATTAAATGTATCAAAACATTTAGCCAGAAAAAATACCTTCTGTCAGGTCTGAATGTCTCTCTATAGGTTGCGTACAGCTAAATATAGCCTGGCTGAAGCCCCGCCTTTTGTTGTGTACGATTCAGTACAGAAGTGAAAGTTCACAGAGTTCACAGAGGTCAGCAGATATAACTTTTTTAATATTCAATATGCATTTTCAGGAAGGATAAACTATAGGTAAAATAATCCCCATCAGCTAGGATCATTAAATTAAATAAAAAAATATTTTTTAATGTTTTTGAAAATGTAACATCCATTGAAATTGCATGTCAATATTCAGTGCGGATTCAATAGTGTTTGTAAACACAGACATGTGCAGAGAGTTTGAGCAGAAAAAATTGTCTTTTTCACACTTTCAAAGGCTTTGTGATGGAAATACCTATGAAATAAGGTAATTTAAAGAAAATCTGGTGTATAATTCTTGAGATATTAGCTGACAGGTGCAACAGGAGGTCTATGGGAAAGTATTTAGTTTTCTGCAACCTATAGAGACACGTTACGGGTAAATCGAGTAAATAAAAAAGAAACCGTATTTAAAGTGTTCTTTCATATATAAGTAGTAACAACTTTGAAGTATAACAAATTCTTTATTTTGATTCTTGACAGGGGACATGGGCTCACACTTCCTGCCTAAGTATATTCCCCATCGCCTGACAACTCGTGTGAATATAATTATCAGGCAGGTAATGTGAGCGCATGTCCCCTGTCAATAATCCAAATAACTAATAAAATGTGACCTAAAACAAAACAAATATAAAATGACGGATTTTTGTTTTGGGGTGGTGGGAGGGGGTGGTGGGGTTATTATTATTTATCTCCCACTTGTATTATTAGTTGAACAATATACAATTATTGCCTGTTGATGAGGTCGATACATGGTTTTATCGACCCGAGAAAAGGCATATTGACCGAGGACGTAAAAGGGCATATGCATTTTTTCGGGTCGATAAAACCATGTATAGACCGAATTCAAAAGTCAACAATAGTTTCATTATAAAATCAAAAAATTAAAGAAATTTACCGCCGTAAATGTTTCCCTTTTAGTATTATCGGCATCTCCATTTTCTAGTATTTTCTTTTTTTCATCCGCTGTCAAAAAACAAACCTGTCGGCTGAGATTTTGTTGATCCCGATGACGTCATTCTATTACACATTCGTACCTATTCACGTTCGCTCGCGCATTTGTATTTTAGCCACGCCTTTGAGTCAATACGAAAAGTCGATATACATTTCTCAGGTCAATACGCCTTTTTAGCAGGAATCATGTGACCAGCCTTGATCCAATAGAACTTTAATTTTTTGATTTTATAATAATGTATAATGTTATTACTATATGTGCACGTTATATATGGGATCAGGCTGTGTTACATACCGCAATGTATTTCATCGCTGTTGTCGAAACAGTCTTTCACCGTATCGCATACATATATACTGGATATTAGTTCTCCACTGTCACATCCAAAATTCGTATACGGTTCCGCTGTCATATCTCCTGCTGGCACTTCCAGCAATGTGGCTAAACAAACAAAAACTACGTTTTATACAGGGTGTTAAACATTAGAAACCTATATGAGTTCCTACCATTAATTACATGACACATTGCAGTCTTCATTTCAAGATGAATAAGGACCTATTTCCATTTTATTATATATCACTTTAAATACGTCGTTTTCATTGACTAAAAGGCAGTCACGTGTAAGTCATTAGTATGAACTATTGACTTTGGAACATTTGCTATCCGGTTCAATCTGGTTTTGCGGTCAATATTTTTTGTTTGCAGGTCAATAGTCAAAGAATGACGTTACGCCTTCCCATGACGTGACGTCATGCATGTAAACAAGTAAACAAACTATTGGAGTTTATACGATTCAATATAATAAAACAATTATCTACTTCTGTTTCAGTAAATATAGTTTACTGCTTCGGGTCAATAGTCACTCCCTTGGATGAATAGTTTTAGCCATTGACATCAACAGAAGTAGATAGTTGTATACTTTTGTATTTAGGTTGATAAATAGAGAATAATAAATGTGTATTTTCATATCACACCCTATATCAGGCCTGTGACGCCATATCAGCCCGAGAGCTTTATCATCCCAATACACTTGTGTATAATGCCAACATATAAAAACATAAAAGCAGGTTTTTCATTAATTGTTTTTGGTTATATTTTTGGTAATGAATTCTAACGAATTATAATAAAGTTTGGGTTTTAGTACAGCTAACTTCGTATTTTTAGCCGGTTTTTTTGGGGAAAAAATCGCCTTATAGATTGGCGTAAAACGGGCGGGAGGCGGGCGGCCACATTTTGTTTTTCTAAATTTCTCCGCATTAACATCTCCGATCTTTATCAATCTTTAACAGCATCTTACTCCAATTAACCACTGACCATAACCTCAAAACTATGTCACTGTGACCTCCTTTCTCCAAAATATACCTTTTTGTTTAAGTTTCGGCTGGTGGGCAGGAAATAAGGTTTTTGTTATATCTCCGCATTACCATGTACGATCTGCATCAAACTTTAACAGCACCTTACTCCCATTAACCACTGACCATACCCTGAAAACTAGGTCACTGTGACCTACTTTATCTACAATATACCTGTTTGTTTAAAGTTTCGGAGGGGGGGATAATTGTTTTGTTATATCTCCGCATTACCATATCCGATCTTCATCAAACTTTACCAGCATCTTACACCCATTAACCACTGACCATACCCTGAAAACTAGATCACTGTAACCTACTTCATTTACAATTTACCTTTTTGTTTAAGTTTCGGCGGGTGGGCAGGAAATAAGGTTTTTGTTATATCTCCGCATTACCATGTACGATCTTCATCAAACTTTACCAGCATCTTACACCCATTAACCACTGACCATACCCTGAAAACTAGATCACTGTGACCTACTTTATCCACAATATACCTTTTTGTTTAAGTTTCGGAAAGGGGATACATTTTTTGTTATATCTCCGCATTACCATATCCGATCTTCATTAAACTTTAACAGTATCTTACTCCCATTAACCAGTGGCCATAACCTCAAAACTAGGTCACTGTGACCTACTTTCTCAAAAATATACCTTTTTGTTTAAGTTTCGGCGGGGCGAGGGCAAAAAATAAAGTTTTTATTATATCACCGCATTACCATGTCCGATCTTCATCAAATTTTAACAGCACCGTACTCCCATTAACCACTGACCATACCCTGACAACTAGGTCACTGTGACCTATCGTATCTACAATATACCTTTTTGTTTAAGTTTCGGAAGGGGGAATACTTTTTTTGTTATATCGCCGCATTACCATTTCCGATCTTTATCAAACTATAACAGCATCTTACTCCCATTAACCACTGACCATAACCTGAAAACTAGGTCACTGTGACCTTCTTTCTCCAAAATATACCTTTTTGTTTAAGTTTCGGCGGGGGGAGGGGTGGAGGGGTGGGTGGGGCAGGAAATACATTTTTTCTTATATCTCCACATTATGGTGTCCGATAATCTTATTCTCGCTTTAATGTGTGAATTGTAAACATCTATTGTTGTGTATTGATTTTTATTTAAAAAAACATATTAATGAAATAAAACATGGCCACAGAAATTTCACTTTACCTCCTATATAATGGTCTTCAATCTCTTTCGTGCTGAATTTTCAACATTAAAGGGTCAACCCTGCCCCGCCCCCCCCCCCCCCCCCCGCCCCCCTCCCCCCACCACCACCACCCCCAATCAATAAATAAACCAAACATGTACCAAACATCATGCACTGAAAATTCTAACTACATTAAACCATCCTTCCACTCTCAAAAAAAATCTATCTCGAAAAGCTCTATTAAATAGTTTCACAATACACACAGGCACTTATCTTTCACATTTTCGAAAACCCGACTTAAACGCCACCAGGCGTTTATCTCTTGTTTATGTTTTTATTTATAAAAGTGAATTAAAGTATCATATACTGCTATGCCCTAGTTCCTTTCTCGGGCCTCAGTCGGTCATGTAGCATGTTAGCATGTTAGCAGACAATAAGCAAGCTTTCCATGCTTTTTCAATGAACATTTTAGTTGGGAAATAGGTTCTTAACAAATGCTAAAGCAAGTGTTTGCAGGCGCCAGTTTGATGACATCAAATTTATATCAATGAAGCAACACACTATGTTTTATTTATGTGTTTTGTATAGAACACAATTAATGTGTAGCTTTACATGTATACGCTTCTGAATATTAATATGTGTATTCGCTGCCTCATTTATTAAATAAAAAAGAGAACAGAAGCGACATTTTCAGAAATTAGCTTTGCTATGTTGACGTCATTTGGCGTTCCCGCCACTGACGGAAAAGCAATGTTCCGTACTGGAGGAAATATCTCCCACTGGGAGATATACTGGTAGAGCAAACGAGTAGATATAGCTTTTCTATTCCCAGTATTTTCTATATAAATCACAGACAAATATGTAATATATAAAGTTTTCGTAGTTCTCGATGAAATAAAATCTGTTATTCACTCCAAAACAACAATATCCTCTATATATTTTGTGAATTAAGAGTACGAGATTTGATATATATTGAAACCTTAAGGAAAAAACAGACACGAATAGTAGTTTATCTTGATGAGAGTTGATATATATTGAAACCTTAAGAAAAAAACAGACACGAATAGTAGTTTATCTTGATGCGATGATCTAATGTGAGATGTTTGGAGCGTTTCCTTTAAATTACCATAACTCACACTTTTGAAGGTTGTTTGACACACTACTGTTAATGCCACTGACACAATAATGTTAATGCTACTGACACAATAATGTTAATGCTTATGACACAATTGTGTTAATGCAACTGACACATTAATGTTAATGCTACTGACATAATAATGTTAATGTTCTTGACACAATTATGTTAATGCTAATGACACAATAATGTTAATGCAACCGACACAACAATGTTAATGCAACCGACACAATAATGTTAATGCAACCGACACAATAATGTTAATGCTACTGAAACAATAATGTTAATGCTACTGACACAATACTGTTAATGCAACCGACACAACAATGTCAATGCTACCGACACCATAATGTTAATGCTACTGAAACAATAATGTTAATGCTACTGACACAATACTGTTAATGCAACCGACACAATAATGTTAATGCAACCGACACAACAATGAATGCAACCGACACAATAATGTTAATGCAACCGACACAACAATGTCAATGCTACCGACACCATAATGTTAATGCTACTGACACAATAATGTTAATGCAACTGACACAATAACGTTAATGCAACCGACACAATAATGTTAATGCAACCGACACAACAATGTTAATGCAACCGACACAATAATGTTAATGCAACCGACACAACAATGGTAATGCTACCGACACCATAATGTTAATGCTACTGACACCATAATGTAAATGCAACTGACACAATAATGTTTAATGCTACTGACCCAATAATGTTAATGCTACTGACACAATAATGTTAATGCTACCGACACAATAATGTTAATGCAACTGACACAATAATGTTAATGCTACTGACACCATAATGTTAATGCTACTTACTTGTTTTGTTCTCTGTTGCTGTGAAAAGACACATTTCAAATTCCAAATTGTCGCACTGACAAACCTCCCACTTCTTAACATCCTTAATGGTGCATAAGCACGTTCCCAGAAGTGATGGTATTGGAAATTTCCTGTGAAATACATGCTTATCGTAATTAGTGATGTTATCTTCCGTTCCGCCTTAAGTAAAATACATACGTTTCATCAAGCACATTGATGATGTCATCATCCTCAACAACACATGAGAAGACCACTTGGGGACTATAAGGAGTTCCTTTGACCGTCTTACAGATGCGAATTTAACAGTCAACCTCAACAAAAGTGAATTTGTTCCTTCTATTGTCACATTTTTAGGACATGCAGTTGGCCAGGATCAATTTAAGCCTATTGAAGCTAATGTTAGTACTATTTCTGAATTTCCTGTACCGACTTAACTGATGCGTATCTCGATATGGCTGGCTATTATAGGAAACTGTGTCGTAATTATTCAGTTCATTACTGAACCTTTGACAAACTTATTGAATAAAAGAAATAAATTTATTTAGATTGAAAAATGCCCGTCATTTGACAAATTAAAGGCCATACTGATGAATCGCCTGTATCACACTACTGGCTAAAGAGTCCATGATAGTAAAATAAATAACGATTAACATAACAAATCAAAAACGATTAAAAAGAAACTGCCCCACTGGGATTTGACACATGAATCATGTGTTTTGTGAAAAAACAAAACAAACACGTGGATCATTGGTACATAAGTAGAGGTCGTTTAAAGGTATCTGTATGTGTGTTTTTTCTATGTTTAGCAACCGCAGCCATATGTGTTGATGGATTAATATCGTGTGCATAAATCTGAAAGAGGCCCTAGCAAGCATGCTTCCTGTGAAGATCCGTCAAATTCTACACAGTAGTTTATGAGAAAAAGCCGTTTAAATATGTTCCCATTTTTAGTAACGGCAGCCATATTTATTTACGGATCGAGACAATTTTTATAAGTCTGCAAGGTGGATGCTTCATGTTTAGGTTCATCAATTTATACCCAGGAGTTTATCAGAAATACTTGTTGACATATTTGTATAGAACTGAGAGAGGTCCATGCAAGGATGCTTCATGTGAACTTTCTTCACATTTTGCCCAACAGTTTGCGAGAAAAAACCGTTAAAATATTTCTATTTTTAGTAACGGCGGCCATACCATTTATTTACAAATCTGGGAGAGAACCCCACAAGAATGCTTCCTGTGAAAGTTCATCAATTTCTACCCACCAGTTCAGGAGAAGTCGTTTAAAGATGTTTATACTTTTAATAACGGAGGTCATATATATTATATTGACACAAACATAAACTACCAAAAGAAATTATACTGAAGATATAGGCCAGTAATTATAGCCGAAAATAAATTCCAACAGAAAGTATTTTAGGACTTTTAGAATCACTGACATGTAATGAGTTTCAGAAAAAAACTCCTCAAGATAAATATGATGTAAAATGCTAAATTTTGGTGTAAAAGTTGCGTTTTTAAGCAAAAATCTCCGGAAACTGGAATAATTTTATAAAAAATCATTTAAGCAAATAAGAATCATTTAATAGTGCGGAAATGCTCTTCTAAATGCATCTCTATATAAATCAAGATTTTATAGATGGATATGAGGTTAATAATATGAGATTTTGGGGCAAAACTTGGAAAAAATGAATAAAATCTTGATTTCTGTAATACATTTGGTGTTGCTAGACTATAAATAAAAATAAACTAAATGAGGTATAAACAAGTAGTGTCTGACTGTTTTGCACAGAGGTAAAGGTACGGAGATATCCTAGAAAAAAGTATTTTTGAATACGATGATCTGAAATACTTTATGTTTCGGTCTAAAAATGTGTTTTTCATAAAAAAAAAATTGCTGGAACAGGAATCAAGATGTTTGACTATAATCTAATGGAAGTGATATAATGGTGCACAGTTATACAGTCAACTGTTTCATTGTATCGTAAGTTAATGTGAAAGTTCACATTGTGAGATTTTGGGGCAAAATGTTGAAAAAAAAAATGAATAAAATCGTTGATTTCTGTAATACATTCGTAGTACAGTGGCCCGTCTTATGGAACATCTTACGACGATTTCGCTCTTAAGTCAAATTATTAAATTTATTGCTATAAAAAAGTTCATAAACATGTTTTTTTAACTATCTAATACATATAATGTTCATTCAATATTTACACCCTTAATTGTTTGTTTCAAATGCTTTTAAGAAAAATGATGTAAGGTATTTTATTTTTACTTGAAAATACAGCATATTATATTCATTTTAAATTGAGGAAACCTACTTCCAAACCCATCTTCATGTGAAACACGGAATCGGAGATCGATAAGACGCTAATTAAATTAAAAAATGTGTCCATCAAAAATCACTGAAAAAGAATCACAAATAAGTATTTCAACTATGAACTAAAAGAGACATTTGTAAAACATACTCGGTCTACATTTGGAATCACACCAATGTGTTTCGATGAAAATCTTAACATTGTGCTATCCGGAAGTCAACGGGACAGAAAATAGTTCACTGATTCTGTATTCTAAACAGTATGACCGTTAGTCACACGTGTAAAATGTAAGATCTGCATTGCATGTTTGTTATTACAATACAGATGAAGGTTATAACAGCGATTCCATGTAAATAATATATATATAGATCTATCAGCCAAATCACATTGTAAAACTGATGATAATTTTGGGTTTGACGTTTAATGGCTTTTGGAGGGAATCTGCTGGGGTCTAGGGCGCCTCCATATTTCTATGACATAGCCAGTATCGATTCCTTCTACATACATTCGAAAGATGATTCTATGGAATTTATCGAACTGTTGCGAATGCTAAGAGATCATTTATAACGGTTTCCCACAAAGCAATGTGCAACGATGTGTCAGTATCCAAGGGTATGATGAATGGAAATGCCTTTTTCTTTGCGAAACTGCAATTTTCATCAACATTCGCTAAAAACCAGAATCGTTTTTTAAATCGTTTTAGCTTAAACAAAAAATACAATGATGTCACAAAATGTTCCACTATTCAATGTACATAATTATATCAAAGTTTTTCATTGTATTTGAAATTAAGAAGAATGCTCAAACCGTGATTTTTTTTTGACGACTTGCTTAACAATTGCATATAATCAACCTTTTCATAAACAAAGTACTTGGTTATAAACTAAAAAAAAAAGTGTAGGAAGATCATTTTCTTGTATCAGTTTGGCGCATTATAAGTTTTGCGCATGTGCACTACTGTGTCAGAAATAAGTCCACACACATACGAGGCTTTATGGTTTAGGTGGAAAAAAATGCAAAATATACATGAACCGATTTTCAAAAATCATTTGAGCAGTATAAACCATATTTTGGGTGTTATGAAATTTTGCCTTATATATGTACTCGCCCAGTTTTATTATTTCCAGACTGAATTAGATACTCACATTGCGGACAAGTATACTCAAACATTGATAATTTTTGTAATTGATAGGGATAGTGGACTAGAAGATTTTCATGTGTCTAGAGTAAAATATATTTTTACTTTTTTTGTAATGGATGCATGTTGGAATAATTAAATGTCCTAACCCCTGTGATGCTATGAACTGTTTTGTTATGCGTAAAACATAACATTTTCAATTGAGTAGAACAGTAATTGAGTGTATCAATAATTTGCACTTCACAGATGCTATTTGTATTTGTAACCCTGAATGAAATGGGGTTAACACTCATATTAGGTTATATTGGGAATCCAATTTCAGATTGAGATGCCATGAAGGGTGAAGGTTCCCATCAGCTGATCAGACATGCCTATGCAAAAGAGCGAACTCACGCGGGGCAGAGTATTTGAGATGTAGGATGAAGTTTCCCATCATGCATGCCTCGACAGCGAACCAATTGGGCAGAGGCCTGTGGCTCCAAAGCCATGGCCATATCCAATGGGTTAGCGAGGCCTCTTGTTTGTAACCAAGTTTGTATACATATGTTAATACATGTTGACAGCTTTTTATAGAGTGCGAGGCGTTTAGTCCAAAACACAAAGTTTATATTAACGTACAAAGTTATTTTGGAATAATAGTGATGGATATGCATGTTTTACAAGTGTAGTAATGTTAGTGCTAGCTGGAAACACCAGTTGTGTAAAGTTTGTACCAAACCATTTCGTACAAGGGGATGTCTGACAGTTAGCTAAATCTATGGATTATCTAGTCTCGGCCAGCCAGACCGTATCATGCATATGTCTTACTTGCAGATATCGGTCTGGGCAGATTAGGCCAATTAAAGCGCCAACTAGCGATTAACACAATTTATTAGCGCGTTTTTTTCACGCTCATAGTGTCGACGTTTGCGTGACGTCATGTTGTAAAAACAAGTACAACGTCAATTGTTGATGCAGCAGTTAAACTGTTTAACGTCACTTGCTGCTTCTCATAAGTTAAACATAAGAAAATATCATTAAATTAACTTAAAAACATGTTTTTTGAAAGTCTCGTTGAATCTCTAAAAATCTCACCAAAATCGCCCAAAACGAGAGGGCGATTTTAAACGTCGTATTTTCCCCAGGCCCTAGTCTCTATCATCCAGACACACTCAAGCTGACTGCGAGCGCTAGCGAGCGTCTGGACTCACTGTTCTTTAAAATGTTTGACCGATAGACGGCGCCAACCGTCAAAACTGACTGCGACGTGACGTCATTTTGATTGCAACATCAAAGTGCACGTTGAATTACGCGCAAAATTAGTTCCAATGGGATGTGTGTACGTCCGTATTAAATACACAATAAACTTCGTTTTATTGTAGTTTCTCTAAAAACATAATATAATCTTACCAAATGATGTTTAAAATTTAATTTTTAGCATTAATCGTGATCCGCTGACTATGTTTAGAGTAATTTTATTGCACAACATTGCGCGTAACGTCACGTATTTTTTGACGCCGTCGTGACGTAGGGGGTGATTCCCACGGATTTCCATAACAAACTATAGTTGACCAATCAGAGGCCGGTGATTTTTTTTTGTACACACCTCGTTTTGATGTCAAATTTTTTAAAGAACAGTGAGTCCAGACCATCGTTTGGACTTCTTTGAGAGAAGTCTCGCGAGAGGTCTGGATGATCGAGACTACCCAGGCCCTAGTTCTGGATCCGTGTAGCATAGCGTAACGAAGAAATCAGAAGCGGGCCGGGTGACCGAGGCTATGGATTATCCCACTAGTAACACACTAGTCTTTCATCACAATCATATTTTTTTAAATAACATATATACCTTGGTGTTTTCAACAAATAATTGCTTCTCAGAAGTGTGGGCATTGCATGTTAATGAAAGGTTATATACATTATGAACAACCAAAACAATGTAATCAGAGTGTACATTTATAGCATCGAATGTGTAACAGGTTTTTGTAGAAAGCATGGAATCTCATGTATGCAGTGCCAAAATGTAAGCTCTATGACTTTTCATTTCATTTTTGAAAAACATATTTTTAGACCTAAAAATAAAGTAATTTATATCGTCGTATGCTAAAGGACATTTTTCTGGCACATCTCTGTACCTTTCACTCTGCAAAACAGTACATGCAGTAAGAAACTAAGTTTTAATAACTCATTTAGTGTTTTTTTTAATTTATAGCCTAGCAACACCAAATCAACGATCTTATTCATTTTTTCCAAGTTTTGCCCCAAAATCTCGTATTATTAACCTAATAAATGTAATATCCATCTATACAACCGTGATTTACCTGGGGATGTATTTGGAAAAGCATTTCCGCACTGTTAGAAAATTCTAATTTGCTCAAATGATTTTTTATAAAATTATTCCAGTTTCCGGAGATTTTCTCTTAAAAACGCAACTTTTACCCCAAAATTTAGCATTTCCAACCATCTTTATATTGAGGAGTTTTTTTTCTGAAACTCATTACATGTCAGTGATTCTAAATATCCTAAAATACTTTCTGTTGGAATTTGTTTGACCTTAAAACCTATAATTACAAGACTAATATAGCACGAACTACCAGCAGATGGTATTTGCTAACTAGTGTTACCCTCCAGGTTTATCGATTTTAAACGTGGCGGTAAACAAAACAAAAGACAAATATTTATAACTTGGAGATTTTATAAAACTGTTTCCAATTGTTATGCATTAGTTACTGCGCTTTATTATATGAAGCTGTTAATGTAAGATCCTACCTGTGATCAGCTTCACGTGTTAAATTGGTCCTTACATCATACATAGCTTAATATTTGTTTTAAACAACTAGGTCCCAAAGCCTGATGTGCACCCTTTAGCTGATACATCTCACTCAAATGCTGTTATTTCAGAAATATTTTCCATACCAAGTATAGATTAATACTTTGCAATTTCCTGTCTGCCCCCATATCCGTCCGAGACTGCTCTGTTACCGAGAGCAATAAGGGGAAATATGAAAACTGCCATAGGATAAACTTATTATCGTATATTTTCTAACAATTTTAAGGATTTCATTTTCTTTCGCAATATTCTGCTATTTGTGTATAACATAAAAAATCCAACACATATGCACAAATGATTCTTTAGTCAACTTTTACAATACCATATGAAGAGGATGGCATAACGGCACTCTTATCAGGGCCTCTCCATCTCATCTAAAAATAGAATAACGTTCGGTAAACTGGTTTTGATTTACCTCGGTCGTTTTAAATTTGACTTGTCTGTGAATGAAAAGGTGATCAACAGATTTCTAAGAATCTATTTCTTCCTTATGATATGGAAAACCCTTGCCAAATACACTTTAAAATCTACCGCAAAAAGCAACTCCGTTCACCGGCAGTCCGAAGCTATTCGTGGAACAAGTTAAAAAGAGTATGAAGGAGAAATCGCGTATTACATAGTTTTATCCTATCGTTGGTTTTCCCATTTCATTATGAATCCATTTGTATCGTCTAGTGATACATTGGATTATTATTTTGTTCCGTCAATGAAACAATCTAGCTCAAAGATTCGCTCAGCTAGCGACTCTTGCGTTGCCGCGGCCATTTTGTTGAAACTGCGCTGATAGCAACATTGTTGTCACCATGAGCGCGGGCGAAGGTGGAGCGCGAGACGGACGATACGGCTGCAGGACATGGATGTTAAACTAAACAAAGAACAAAACCCATGTACTGCCCTCGAGTCAAAATGTACATACATGACCGAATAAGTAGAAATGTCCGTATCCTATGGAAAATAGTCGACGTGAATTTAAATACCTACAACAGCTGCCATAAGTGTTTTTAGACTTAGGTATTTTTTAAACAAACTGAATTTGTTTTTGTTATTTTAGTCTTCTATATATATAAAGTACTAAAAGTTAGTATTTTTATATAAATTAACTTGCAAGTTAATTTATTGCTTTTAGCAGTCTCACTCAAGTTGACTGAGCTATATGTAGGTCATTGTTTCTATAACAGTAACTGTATCACTGCATCTGTTACTTTATACAATACCAGTATATAACGACATCGGTATACAATACATGTATATAATGACATCCGTTACGGTATACAATACCGGTATATAATGACATCCGTTATGGTATACAATACCGGTATATAATGGCATCCGTTACGGTATACAATACCGGTATATAATGGCATCCGTTACGGTATACAATACCGGTATATCATATATATAATGACATCCTTTACATACAATACAAGTTTGTAATGGTTACATACAATACAAGTTTGTAATGGTAGACCGTATCAGTGTTTAATGTCATCTGTTATGGTAGACGTACCAGTGTGTAGTGACTTTCGTTACACAGAGAGAGAGAGCTCAACAAACGTTGTCTGGATACAGTCGTACCCAATATATAAACCCACTTTTGAAAAATCAGTTTTTTTGCTAAACACCAGAATGGAACCAAGGATACCACTATGATACAATGTACCAGTTGCTCATGTGGCCTAACGGAAAGATCGATTATTTCTTTACAACTTACCAGTTCGTATACGTCAATGGTGAACCGTCATTCCACACGTAATCTGCATGTATAAAGTTCCCTGTTTTCACACTCAAACCTAAAACAACAAAACCGCAATTTGAAACTATTAATAGCAAGAGCTGTTGGAGAACATCGAAGCTCGAATAATCGATTTTTCAGACATATTAAAAACGTGATATACAATCAAAGAAGGTGGAATTTCTTCATAAAAACAAAGTGATATACAATCAAAGAAGGTGGAATTTCTTCATACAAACGAAGTGATATACAATCAAAGAAGGTGGAATTTCTTCATACAAGCAATCTATAAAGAAATAGCAGAGATATATCCAGAGATATATCGATGAGCAGTATTAACAAATGAAAAAGAGGATATTGAAAAAATTAGAGTGTGTGTGTGTGTGTGTGTGTGTCTGTGTGTGTGTGTGTGTGTGTGTGTGTGTGCGGGGGTCCGTTGAGAGGGTAGAAGGTGAGACGAGGGAATGATTTCCAAGGGTAAAGGTATGTCCTGTGTACCTTTAAACAATATTAATAAATAAACATGCCGAAGAAACGTGAGAATGCAGAAGGTATTATTTCGAGGGCGAGTGGGTTGACAATAGAGATACTATGTGCATATGAATAATATGAAACAACACAAGACACTTGTGGGTAAAAATTAGGCCATGTAATTGATATGTTGGGACGGTAATGATTGATTGATTGAATTGGATTTTATAGTCGCACCAACAGCTAAGGTCATATGGCGACTTTCCAGCTTCCACTGGTGGAGGAAGACCCCAGGTGCCCCTCCGGGCAATTTTCGTGCACGGGCGGGCACCTGGGTAGAACCACCGACGTTCCGCAAGCCAGCTGGATAGGGGACGGTAATGAGATTAGTGGGTAGGTGGATGGGTGGGCGGGCGGACGGCCGACCGGGCTGGCGGCGGGTGGTGTGTGATCTTTGGGGATTGAAGTGGGTAGTATGTACCATGATCACGGTGTAAGATTAAAATACAAAAATACTTTATCTATTTTCTATATGAATGGATTAGGATTGATTTTATCTTTTAAGAAAAAAAAACACAAACAATTAAATTTGATAGTGCACCTCCCAAACATCATTGATACGGTTTGGTATCTTTGAAGAAAAAATACCCCAAAAAAGCATGTGAAGGTACACCACTAAACCCTCCCCCGTGTGAGAGGAGCCCATACTCCTATATGGTTTTGCTATGAATAAGAATAAGCCCCCTGACCCATAAACCCTCCCCCTCTCCACTCACTCAATCACCAAGAAAATGGATGACGATGGATGTCATTCATAAAAAACAAATACGAAAAAAAGATGATTAATAGTTCACCTCACCGCCCTCAACCCCAACCCTCTTGATGATGTATGAGTGGGGAGCTGGTGTTTAGGTTGGAAACATTCACCATACTTATAGGCGTAAAAAACAATAAACAAAACAACACATACATATGTACATGTATAACACAGGTCGGGCTTCGGATGGGGTGCGGGAGTGTAGGTGGGTGGCATACCCCAATATGATTAAGTTAAGAATAAGAAGAATAAAACAAAAGGTCAGTAATAACATGGATTTTTACCTAAACCAACAATATTTGCACATATAGGCTATGTTAAGTTCTACGGGCTCACAGGTAACCCGTGATTATTTATTTCCTCCTATCTAGTCAATGCTATAAATTATTTCAACCAACATTTGGTTGAGATTAAAAGATAGGATAATATATTTGACATCGCAAACATAAAAGAGAGTTGACAATAATGCTACCGTCTTGGAACGGTCAGTAGCAAGAAAGGATGCTGGGGGTTTAAACCTGGTTCTAGGAACTCACTCATAACTTAATGTCACCTCAGTAAAACGGGACAGTGTAAATATACACACTGACAGTTTATAATCAACAACACTTTATCATGAATAGGCATGTACAATGTATTGCACCTCTCACACAATTCTAGGCATCTCATTGGTTGAGTGCGGTCAAGTAGTGTCCCCCTACAGTGTGTCAGTTGAGATTTCATAGAGTGTCACTAAAACAATATGGACTACAATTCCGATCATTTGCAAATAGTTCTTTAAGGCGTGAGGTTTGCACCCTAGAGCCTGGGTTAAACCCACAGCGGCCTTTTTGTCCCTAACCGTTCCGAGTCAGTAGCCCTATTGCCAATTATTTTTTGTTTGGGACTTGGCATACTTTGCTTTTGACATTTAATTATCGATTGTTTTGTGTGTTTGTTTTGGTGTTTGTTTTGTGTGTTTGTTTTGTGTGTTTGTTTTTGGTTGACTGTGTTTTGTGAATTTTACATTTCCTGTTCGGCTTGTACACATACTGCTAAGTGAATTATTCAATAAACACGAAGTAAAACAACCAAAACGAATTCGGAATTTAAATGTAGTTGTTTTTCACATTGCACGTGAGTCAATCATACATTATATAAACATCACACTGTTCATGAGCAAAACAAGTGAATGGGCCAGTGGGCAAATCCATGCAAACAACAGCAACAAAATAACAACGATACAGATTACAGAATGCTTTTAATTCTACCTAAAACATATTTTGCAGCCGCTTTCATACGTGAATGCTGTAGGTAGCGAACCAGTCTGTGTTGCGTGAGCTCTCTTCCAACACTCAGTTCTGTCCCATTTAAGGCACGACATCTGTTTCTGTTTATCAATGCGAAGCAGGCCTTCCTAAAATAGTTGTGTAAAGTACGGTTATATAAAAATGAACGATTAAAAACATACACGTATGACTATGCATGCAACTTTTGGTTGTCTTTTCTAAATATAAATGATTTTTCGAAGTTAAAAGATTAGAAAAGAACACACATGTTTTCAATACGAAAAAAAACAACATTATCAACGTTTTTAATTGACCTGAATATGAAAATGGCATAAGGTTCTAGAATGTCAAGAATTTCCAAGGGGAAACATATTTCACTTGATATTGATATTGACGTACTTGCATATACCAACAGCACGAGAACAGTTATGCTAACATGTGTATATCTAGTCAGTTTGTATCATTGTCACGGAGGTATACTAATCGATGTATTTTATACCGGAGTCAGTCTTATCAAGGAGTTGAATGCGCGCTACTTACTAATCGGTGTTTGTTATGACGTAGTCAATATTATCAGAGAGTTTAATGCATAGATCCGCTCTGTCAATCAAACATATATCTGACCATGCCAGTTGACCAATTAAAATCACATGAGGTATTTACCCCGTTACATAAAGCACATGCTGTCCCACAAACAAACATTTTATACAATAGAACACATGGTAATGTTTGTGGCCGAAATTGAGCTTGGACAATGGTGGGCGGGGTATATCGATTTGTACGGATCTATGTATAGGAGATACTTCCTAGTCAGTATATGTTATGTCTTAGTCAGTATTATCACGGAGGTGAAAGTACGCTACTAACCAGTCGAAATCGATTATGGCGTAAAGAGTATTATCAAATTATCACCGAAGTGAATGGTGAATGCACGCTACTAATTATTTAGTGCCCGTTATGCCGAAGACAGTATTATCACGGAAAGGAATGGTGAATGCACGCTAATAATTATTTAGTGTCAGTTATGCCGTAGACAGTATTATGAATGGTGAATGAACGCTACTAACTAGTCCGTGTATGTTATACCGTAGTCAGTAAAATCACAGAATAGAATGTGCGCTACTAACTAGTCATAGTATGCCGCGTCGTTGTCAGGATTATCACAGAGGTCAATTTACGCTACTTACTTGGTATGTTCACGAAGGTAAATGCATGCCCCTACAGTAACTAGTCAGTGTCTGTAATGACGTATTCATTAGTATCACTGAGGTGAATGCAAGCTACTAACTAACTAGTAAGTGAAGTGAATGTTATGCCTTAGTCAGTATGATCACGAAGGTAAATGAACACTACTGACTAGTCAGTGTTGGTAATGCCCTAGTCAGTATTATCGCGGTGGTTAATGTACGATACTACCTAGTCAGGTTTTGTCATGCCGTAGTCAGCATTATCACGGAGGTGAATCCACGCTTCTAACTAGTCAGTGGCTGTCATACCGTTGACTGTATTATCGCGGAGGTGAATCCACGCTTCTAACTAGTCAGTGGCTGTCATACCGTTGACTGTATTATCACGGTGGTGAATGTATGCTACTATGCAGTCCGTGTCTGGCATGTCGTAGTCAGTGTTATGGCAATGTAAGTGAGACGTAACGGTTAAAGCTATTAGTGCTGCCTAGTTTGCCTGTCCTAGATATGTGTAAACTCAATTGCAAAAGAAAATGGACACTGAGTTTTCTTTAGATTTAATTGTATAAAGTTTTTTTAGAATTAAATTGACAAATTCCAATATGAATATGCCGTGTTTGGTACCAAAGTTTTTATCATTCCATTGCCAATATCATGTTGTCATTTGTTTTTCGGTAGGACGAATCATTAAGGGACTGTCGCTTGATAAAGAGGTTAGGGTGTAAAGTAAAATCTTCAAAGTGTCCAGTTTCTTTTGCAACTGAGTATATTATACACTGTCCCGTTTTATAGAGATGAAAATAGGGTATGAGTGAGGTTTAGGGCACCCTAGAACCTGGTCTAAACTCACACATGCCCTTTTTCGACATGGTCCATTAGAGCGCGATACCCAAACTGTGAACCCTTTTATGAGTTATCTTGTAGTTGTCGTTTGTTTAGCATGCGTGTTTTTTGGGTTGATTTTGTTTTGTAAATTTTACATTTCCTGTTCGAGATGTATACCAGCTTTTAAGCTATATTCTGTTTTTTTTAAAGTCCATAGGCTATAACTCCACTGACTCATAGTCGGAATGACGTTTTAAAGCCGCCAAAATTAAACGAACGATTGAATGAATGCCATTAACTACTGAAGGTGCAAACCTTCAGAGCACCTTCGTAAGCTACGGACACAAACAGTTGTACCAATGTCTGTATACTTGTGTGCTAAGGTGTAGTCGGTATATATGCCGGTGGCTTTTTAAACCCCCAGCCGTCTTATTGCCACTGAGGTAGACCTTTGTGTTTGTGATATCAAAATGCTTTGTTTCTTATTAACATTTTAATTGTTGTTTGTTTTAATGCTTGGCTTTTTGTTTTTTGTTGACTGTGTTCTGTGAAAGCTACGGTGGCTGTTCGACTTTTACGCCTTATGTTGAGTCTATTTGTGTGTAAAGTCGTAGTTAGAAAAAATAAATAACTTATTACATGTTTCAGTATTTCTCAGATTTAATGTTCTAAATAATTATGTGTCTGATAAAGAAACGTTTCTTCAATATATTTACTTGCTGAGTATTCCATAGTCTCCATCTGATTCGCGATAGCATACAGCCATTATTTCAGTGTCTGAAAAAAAGAAGGAAATAGTTTATCTTGTAATTTCTCTGTAAGTTCTTCACATTTATTTCACCAAACCAATTGGAAATATAGTTCACGTTACTGGTTAGACGCACTGAGTTTAGTAAGTATAAACACATTTTAATTACTTCAAACGACAAAAAGGGAACGATAAAATTAAATTCATAAATAAGTGCATAGCTTGTTAGAACTAATATGCAAAATGTATCTATACTCCTCAAAAAAAGTTAAGGACCATGTTTCGATTTGTGTCATATATAAAAGTGCTGTTATTGAACTATTTACCGTCTTTTCGCATTTTTTAAGTTTCATTTAGCGATTTTTTTATGAGTGTTACAATTGTATCAACATTTTATATAATATAAATATCAAATACAGAATATTAAAGATTATGTACTTATTATTGTTCTCTTTTTTTAGTAGTCCTTAAATTATTTTGAGAAGTATACTTTGATGGTTAGCCACATTGATTATAATAAGGCTTTGTTTATGGTAGGGCTTATTGTCAGCTAACGTTAGCTCAAGTATCACCATTATAACTAAATAACATCAGTTTCTTACATTTATGATCCGTATGACTAGTATAACAAGCAAATTCGATGAACTGGTATACCCCGCCGAAAGATGTATTATTCTCGAGTGGAAGACATGTGTTCGGATTTTTTTTAATTAGTATAAATCATGACCTTGAGCGTTATAAATTCGAATATCTACTAGACAGTATTTTTGAAATTCATCACCATAGAAGATTTGAAAAAAAGACGTATCATTTTAAAGCATTGAGTTTTATAGTGAGTAGGACTGAAGGGCTGGACTGGGTGTAATATTAGCAGGCGTGTATAATATAGTAATAAATGTAATATACAAGAAATGTAGAATTGTATATCAATGATTACTTTTTAATTACCTGGCCATGTGATATTTATCAATCTGATTATTTCATCTCATTACTACGGCTACTATCAGATGATCTTGTTATTTCGTGGTGGTGGTATTTGGCTCAAGTTTGGCTCGTTTTAAAATAAATCAAACATTCATTAATATAAACACTCAAACCAAGTTTGACATGTGACCCAGGGGCAGAGCCAAAGTTGACCCCAGTGTTACCATTTGAACAGACTTGGTAGAGGACCATAAGCTGAGTGTAAATACAAAATAACAAACTGTTGGCTCTTGTAGTTTCAGAGAAGAAGATTTTTTAAGTTTCTCCCTATATAAGTCTACGCAAAACATGTGACCCCTGAGGTGTCCCTATTTAAACAAACTTGGTAGAGGACCATACGCTGAGTGTAAATACAAATAGTAAACCTTTGACTCTTGTAGCTTCAGAGAAGAAGATTTTTAAAGTTTTTCCCTATATATATGTCTATGTAAAATTGTGACCCCAGGGCACCATTTGAACAAAACTGGTAGAGGATCCATAAGCTGATAATAAATAAAAAAGATTAAACCTATATCTTGTAGTTTCAGAGAAGATTTGTGAAGTTCTTCCCTATAACGCTATGTAAAACTGATCCAACAAGGGCCCCTCTAAGCTCCCCATTAAAGAAAAAATGAACCCATGAACCAAGGCTTCTTACGAGAAAAAAAATGTTTTTAAATAATTTAGAATAATTGAACCCATGAACCAAGGTATCTCATGAAAGAAGGAAATAATTTTTAAAAAATATATGAAAAATATGCCTCCTGTGAGATTTTAACCCAGACCTGAATTATTCAAGGGGACATTTACTAATTTAAGGGCAATAACTCCGGCGTTACTAGGACGATTCCGAAATAAATTTTCCGCGTCACATCCAACTATTGGGATAAACATTATAATCAAGTTTAATGAAAATCAAACAAGCGGTAATCAAGATATGGCTGTGGACGGACAAAATTAAGCAATTTTTATCAATTAAAGGGAAATAACTCTGGCGTTATTAGGATGATTCCAAAATAAATTTGCCGCGTCACATCCCACTATTGGGGTAAACATTATAATGAAGTTTAATAAAAATCAAACAAGCGGTTATCAAGATATGGTTGCGGACTGACTGAATTAAACATTTTTTAGCAATTAAAGGGAAATAACTCCGGCGTTACTTGGGCGATTTTGTAACGCCATTTGATGTGGTGGACGTTCTCTAAACTCAGGTGAGGTAGCATTTAAAAAAAAGTTTTTCTTCTTTTTTTCACGCAAATTATCGTCCGCATGTTTAGGCATTTGTTAATTTATCAATATACCGATTCAATTTGCTGGGACAATCAACGCGGACCACCATTATCTAACTTGGGACAATCATCACGGACCGTCCTAGTCTAATTTGTGACAATCATCACATACCGTCCCCGTCTAAATTGGGACAATCATCACGGACCGTCCCCATCTAACTTGGGACAATCATCACGGACATTCCCCGTTTAAATTAGGACAATCATCACGGACATTCCCCGTCTAACTTGGGACAATCATACACGGACATTCCTCGTCTTACTTGGGACAATAATCACGGACATTCCCCGTCTAACTCGGGACAATCATCACCGACATTCCCCGTCTAACTTGGGACAATCATCATGGACATGCCCCGTCTAACTTTGGATAATCATCACGGATATTCCCCGTCTAACTTGGGACAATCAACACGGACCGTCCCCGTCTAACATGGGACAATCATCACGGACATTCCCCGTCTAACTTGGGACAATCATCACGGACCGTCCCCGTCTAACTTGGGACAATCATCACGGATATTCCCCGTCTAATTTGGGACAATCAACACGGACCGTCCCCGTCTAACATGGGACAATCATCACGGACATTCCCCGTCTAACTTGGGACAATCATCACGGACCGTCCCCGTCTAACTTGGGACAATCATCACGGACATTCCCCGTCTAACTTGGGTCAATCAACACAGACAATCCCCGTCTAACTTGGGACAATCAACACAGACATTCCCCGTCTAACTTGGGACAATCATCACGGACATTCACTGTCTAACTTGGGACAATCAACACGGACCGTCCCCATCTAACTCGGAACAATCATCACGGACCGTCCCCGTCTGATTTGGGACAATCATCACGGTCATTCCCCGTCTAACTTGGGACAATCATCACGGACCGTGCCCATCTAACTTGGGACAATCATCACGGACCGTCCCCGTCTAACTTGGGATAATCAACACGGACCGTCCCCGTCTAACTTGGGACAATCATCACGGACATTCAACGTCTAACTTGGGACAATCAACACGGAACAACCCAGTCTAAATGGGGAAGTTAAAAAATATTTCAAAATTGAGATCATCTCTTTTCTCTTAGATTTTGCCTTTTATCATGATTATATTTGCATTTTCAATCAAAAGATTACAATATACAGTTTGATATATTTTGCCGTTGTTGAGGTCTTTCGGTTAGAATTATTAACCATAGTAAAAGAAGTGTGTCAATGTGCAATATATCATCTAGATACCAAGAGGTGTCATGAAAGGCTTTGGATGACATCTGCCTGACTATCTGTGGAAATACTTGATATCTCTTTCATTACAAAAACAACCATTGACAAGAGGTGCACATTTATGTGTACTTATGTAGGCTATCATTGACGTTTTCGTGCTTATGTAGGCTATCATCGACGTTGTCGTGCCGAAATATAAATATATATATGACCATATTTGTGTCAAATTTATAAACACTTTCCCGTCTTATTGGAATGACATAGAGTAATAGAGAAGTCTAGTGCACCCTCGAACATTGTGTAAAAGCAAAACGGCCTTTTTAGCCACTGGCCGTTCCAAGGTATTGTCAACCCTTGAATGTTTGTGCTCGTATATACCTTGCCTTGTATATATCAATGTAAATGTTGTTTGTTTACATATATCTACATCTTGTTTATATATCTACATCTTGTAAATGAGCGTGAACGGTGTATGTTATATTGTTTCATATGATATAGCAAATGTTTCATATTCTATAATATATACTCAGGGCTGCAATTAAATATTAGCTGAATTAGGAGCACATATCTCATCAAAAGGTAATAACTAAACCTACCACATCCCTCCTCGTCATAGCCATTTTGACAATTAATATGTCCATCACAAATCACCCAGAACGGCACACACTCAGTCGATTTGTTGTCGCAGTGGAAACTTAAATCGTCTATGCAATCGGTTTCTAGAAATGGTATTTTAAACTATGTTTTTTTATATTTCATTTACGGCACATATGTGTTTGCCATTTTATAACATGTTTTTCAAAACAAATCACCACGTTTTATTAGTTTACATATAAATTAAAGTAACACTTCCTTGCCGAGCACACACATCGGAAACGAGAAATAGTAACGCTATATAAACCTTGACTTAAACAAAACCTACAAGATAATGTTTACTTGCAACAATACTTGTAAACATTAAGATATAGATAACAAACCACATTAAAGACGGCGTCATTTCCGTTAATTTAAAAGGAAGTTCGTTGTTCCGTTCACAACGTTCAATAACTGTCTCTAAATATGTATTACTCGATGATCTCTGAATATGTATTACTTTCTTGGTATTTGTAGGATTATAAAACTACACTTTAGTCATTATCGTTTATTTATTTTGAAGTAACTATCCCGCCAAAAACAGCCTAATTAATAATGTACATGTACATACTGACGACGAGGTATACATATAACTTACACATTTTGAGAATTCAAACTCTATAGACACAATACAAACGGCTTTGACCGGCCCGGCCAAAACCCATAACTGAAGCCTCAAATTAAGATTTAAGACAACATAATTCAGTGTACGCATTTTCTTCCAATATCAGAACTATTTAAACCTAAACTATTTACCTCTATAATCATTTTCACATTTATTCTATATGTTTTTATCATTACAATCGTTGTTTAGATGGGGTTTTTGTGAATGTGTGTATGTATTTGTATTTTGAATAATGGTGTAAAGCCGAAACCGCTTGATTCTCACGTTTAGTTAGCAAATTAAGAATATTTTGAGGGAACTAAACTGATGATATTTTTCCACATTGTATTTTAAGGCCCTATTTCTCAACACTAAATGATCATTGAAAACATATGGAAAGTTTGCTTATTTACTGCTAACATGTTACGTGACCGATTAGATCAGCAGATAAGTTCAGGCCCCAGTAAACTTCTTTAAATAGCATTTCTATATTGAACAGTATCTAGGGAATAGCATTATATACTAATTTTATTTTTACTTTTATAAAAAACACACAAACAAACAAGTTAGCTGTTCTAAATGCAAAAAATTCTTGATTCATTATCATTTTTGAAAACAACCAAAACACAACAAATGAAAAACTTGCTTTTATGTTTTTATATCATGTATAAGCTGGCTTCATACACAAGCTGTATTGGGAGGGCCTATTCATCTAAGATATAATATTGAATAACACAATGTTCTCATTCATTTTCGTCTAACTGTGATTTACAGTTACCTATACACATTCTCCCCCACCCACCCTAAATAGGCTCAAAATACGTCCTTGATTTAAACTGATTTTATTGCCAATATTTTACAGACAGAATAATATCCACATATATACAATAGAAATATTATAATGACAAATGGGTCGGGTAACAAGTTCTACCAACATTAGTTTAAACCCTTCCCAGATACGTCCTTAACAATACGTGGCTATCATTTAGCATCCTTTCTATATTCTATGCCTTATTCAAGGTATGCTTTTCTCTACTATATGTTTAAATGATTATATACATACACACGTCTATGATAAGCCGGACTACTGTATTTCTGTCATCGTAATCTAACCACATTTATATATGTTGATATCAGTGCGCGACTTTTATCTTCCTCCATGTGTAAGATCTGGCTTTCCATCAGCCATGTAAAACGCAAAAAACTTAACCGGTATGCCAGAAACAATAACAATAATTCACAGTCGTAAATTATATACCATTCTGACAATTAGTATCATACGTTACATAATTTCATAAACAATACGGAAATCTACAACACGTTTGGTTACAATGTCCTTTTTGTACATTTATAATATTTAATTAAGACAGTCTAAGCCTAAACAGCGTGCAACTTACCGCAGATTTCATCTTCACCTGCACCATCAGTACAGTCACGTTCCCCATCACACAATGTACAACTTACCGCATATTTCGTCAGCACCATCAGTACAGTCACGTTCCCCATCACACAATGTACAACTTACCGCATATTTCGTCAGCACCATCAGTACAGTCTCGTTCCCCATCACACATATATGATACGGGTATACACTTCCTCAACGTACGATACACGGATCCACTACTGCACGTAAACGCTTGATCTGAGCAGTTGTGAAAATCTAAAATTGTAGTCATGAAATGTGTAACATATTATGAAAGTGCAATTGTCAACTGTATTGTATTCCAGTTGTCGTAAATAAATATGGTCTCTTGAAATACTAATAACAATGTAAATGAGCGTAAACAGGAAACCAAATAGACTGGATCCGTTTGAAGCAGCAAACACAACCCAAGAGAGAAACGTATACTCGGCTGTATTAAGTATGTGCATAAGAGGTAATTTAAGATGCAACCAGCAAGTAGTAACACTACTGACTTGTAGTCGAAGCGACTTTTCACAGCCGCCACACATCATTAAACATACGCTAGCGTGAATTTCAATAAATATTGCGAAGGGGATTCCTTGGAAGCAACACAAATAACAAAGAAACGTAGCAGACTCGGCCTTATTGACATTGTTCTTGAGAGGTATTATAAAACCATGACCAATGGACCGAGAAGCCACAACGATATTCACAACTAGAGTTTAGTCTGATACTTCCTAGAAAGTATCGCCAAACTCTGTTGAGAAGTTTAGGAGTGTTCCGAACAACACTTTTTGCCGCCCCCACAAACCCCACTAGATATGAAAACCAAATGCCTAATTTCCATATAGGCTTTATACCAGATTTAACACGTTAACAACACTAAAATGTTGAAATTGCGGTCGTTATTCACAAACTCATTTCCTCAGTGTCGGTAAAGGTTTGTCGCACTTTTCTATTAAGTATAGTTTTTCCGTCATGCATATACTTCAACATGGTGCTTGAAAGTGTTGGATTCATTGACCTTAAGAATTTTGTATTTTACATTTTGAGATATCAATTTTAAATGTATAGTATAACTAACCGCAGATCTCATCTGTGCCATCTATGCATTGATGGTCACCGTCACACACATTAGACATAGCTATGCACTGCGGCATCTTAGCATCTAAGCGTCCATTTATACAGTTAAACTGTGCATCTGGGCAGTCTAAAATAAAAGACATATTATATTGAAGACCAGGTAACATCGCTAGCTGTATATAACAATAAATGAAATAGGGTGATTTGAAATAAACACAAATTTGTATATAGAAAGTGTAACAATAAAGCGGACTGTGTTTGTCAAACTTAACTATGATCGCTAGAATCATAAGTACATAGGATCAGCAATTCCAATATAATTAGAGATGTATATAAATTATATACCTTCCAGAAAACGCATGAAACAGTTTACATCGGAACATGTGTCAAATAACACGGTTTAATGTTACGATAACAAAATGCTGCAAAGGTTTTGTTTAACGTTTTTGGTAACGCTGATGGAGTCTTTCTTAAAATTGATAGGAATGGAACACGTTCATGATTTCATACAAGTTTGGATATACCCGAATGTTGTTGAGATCAGATCTGAAAATCTAATACTGTGTAGTGATCCGTTGGAAAATGAAAGTGAAAGGGACGAATTTGGTTGTGTTTCTACAAACTATGGATATTTAAACAACAAATTGGGCCATGATTACTGAATGAATACGAATGAAAGATCGGGAGATTATAGTGTCTTCCTTTAGCATTTCGATTTCGTCGACATTGTATAAACTCCTTTAAATAGTGAAAAGAAGAAAAATCTCCCATTTATACAGTTCTTTTATTATGATATATGCATGACATTGTTTTTTGTTGTTTTTTTAAATTATGCATATTTACATTTATATATGTACGGTTTGTTGAGGGGTGGCACACCCCGACACTAACTGACCTATTACTGAGTGAAAAACGGATCATCATTAATGTGGTGATCGAAATTAAAAGACATTTATTACAAAAATGTTAATTAAGAAATCCAACTTCCTACACCACCGAAAGCAAACGATTCACTTAAAAAGGTTTTTATAAAATACATAATTAGAAACACGAAGTAAACCTAAATAGAGTACAACTCACCGCAGACTTCATCTGCACCATCAGTACAGTCTCGTACCCCATTACACGTATAATACACGTGTATACACTTCCTCCACGTACTATCAACGGTTCCACCACTGCACCTAAACGCCTGATCTGAACAGTTGCGCATCTCTAAAATAGTAGTCAAGATGTTTGACTGATTCACAATCCTAGCTGTATATTATATTAATCAAAGCACTGAAAGTGCTGATGGACGGTGCCACTCAGAAAGTATTGATTCCGAAAAAAAACGAGTTTTGCGTACTAAGGTGGTGAACATTTGTGCAAAATATTATTGAAATCGGATGGGTTATGGGGACGGACGAAGGACAGACGGACTATACCCCTCCGCCTAATCGGCGGGGGATAAAAAGGGAAGTTATGTAGAAATGTTTAAAAGTTATAAGCGTCAAAGGGAAATAACTGCAAAATGACAATGGCAGAGAAAGTTGGTCACAACATACGTATACATGAGATCTCGATTCCTTTCGCAAACCAATCAGATTCAATCAAATTGTCTGAAAAATAGGATTTCTGCAAAGACGTTTTCGGTGGCGATATGGACTTAAACAAAACAAACTTCATTGAATAAGTATACAAAAAAAAATAAAATAAATACATGTAGTCTGACGTAACGGTAGTCAGAGTTTCTATGTATTGTTCTTATTTCCTTAATAATAAATGCTTTTTAAACACCATATTGATAATGGTAATAAAATGTGATGAAATGCCATTGATAGAACGTAATAATTATAACTATTCCACTGTAATATATGTATTCATTCTCTAAATGAAGAATGTTTGTTTGTACTCTTCTCTGATATATTGTGTATTGTATTCCTCCTTGTTTAGGCAATAAACATTTAAATGTTATGCCAAATAAAATTTGAAATGAATTTAAATGAATTGATGAAAATAATTGTATGGTTTGATAAATAGATGTCTGTGGTACATAGTTATATAATCTCTTCTTCTCGCGAATTTATGAACGGCATTTGATAGTTACCATGATGTAATGTGATAAAAAGTTTCGATTTAATATCAAGGTAATCGAATTACTTACTCTTCAAATGTACGTAGGGTCACGGCCTGGATTCTATTTATTATCCAGTTACATCTGATATATATCTATTTCATGTATGCATGCTTATTGTTCTAATATATGATATAAATAAATTATACATTATCGTTTGTAGTTATATACATCCTTTATACACTGATAATATACCGATAATCTCCATTAGATTCGTTACTAAACTATTAATTGCTACTTTCGGTATTCTCCTTACTAGGCATCTGCATTTTCGTTATATTTCGGAATGTACGTACCGGCTTAAATTACTCCCAAACTCATGTCGACGCTTGTTTACGTTATAAGACATGCGCATTAATTTGTACAGGATCAAATTCCTTCAAAAAAAAAGCGTATTGCTTAAACTTAAGTTAAAATTACTTAACGTTTACCAACGCTTATATATTTATCAAATCGGATCTTTTACGGATCTTTACAGACTTGCAAATGGTACTACTTTTATCGCGCTGTAATCTGGTGCTCTTTGATTTCTAGTAGAAGAATTCCCACTACTTAGAACGGTTGCCTGACGGCACCGTCCCAAAATGAAATGTGATGACGTAGAAAGAACACGGATCTGTATAATGAAAGTGGACCTGTCAGCTTCATAGCTGTACTCCAGTTGTCACAAAAAATATGGCCTCCTGAAATTGAAATTACTAGTATAGCACACATCGGAATATATTTGATAATAAATAAACACTACTGATAATATGTATCAGAAATTACCATCAAAAGCATTAACGTGTTCTCTAACTTAAATACATTGAAAGGTTTGCATTGGCGATGCGACAACGTGTTCCAGCAATTATGCTTATCATAAATACGGTATTGCAAAAAGTATTATACGTCTATGCAGCAAGTGTTGACCTTTTACCGGTGCCCGTACCAAAGAGATAGACCTTTTGTCAACCCGTATGTGTTTGCGATGGCAGGTGCCTTGCTTTATAATAACGTCGCAATTGTTGTTTGTTGTAACGCGTGTTTTTGGTTGAGTGTAAAAACTACATTAATTTTCATTTCGACTTTTATACCAACTTTTGTAAGTAGGGAATTCAGTACATAGTTGAAAGCTGTTCGTCTACAACGGCCCTGAAAGCTATGGTCTGAGGTGTAACAGTGGAAAGAACATTAGCCTCGATTGATTACACTAGATTATACGAAGTTCCAGATATAAAACATTGACGTCATGTAAACGTCACAAAACAATTACAATATTATTTGCTTTATCAGCAGGATCTAAACAAATTATGACATGCGTGAATTCCCGATTGCAAATTACAGAACGAAAATCTAGGTCTCGGAGCAAGTAAAGAGGTGTGTAACCAATCCTACATGAACTCTTATGTATTCTTGTAATTGTTGTGTGTATCAATACGTGTGCTTGGTTGGCTCTGGTCCTTACATGCCACATTTCCTGTTTAATTTTTGTATCCACATCGAGTTCGACTATAAATCCAGTTTCCTTGATTCTTCAATGATAGATACATTAAGTCTTTAGAGAGCGCCGGTAATCCAAATAGTCGATAGAGTTTAACGATACTGAACATATCAATGAAATTAAATTAATCAGGTCAGAGCGTATGTAGATGTAAATAGGGCAAAATAAGAAGAAATGCTGAGTGTATTCTATACTTCCACACACGCTTTATGGTGAATCAACTATATTTTTAAGAAACAGATTTAAAATTTGTATGAACAATTTGTCGGTTAGTCGGTTAGATTGACGGTAAACGTTCGTTGACTCTCCTCACTGTCAGATAATCGGACTCTCCTCAAAGTCAGAGGCGGTACCTAATTGATGGGAGGAGCTAACGCCACACGATTTACCGAAATGGAGTTGATTTTACGAAACGGACCGAAACTGAGATATGAATTACCGAAACGGAGATTGTTTTGATGATTTAAAGACTAATACACACATGTCAGTCCAGTGATTTCAGTTAATTACGTCTCTGGTCTTATTATTATTATTATTAATATTATTATTATTATTATTATCTTAATAGTATAATCATTATTGGGTAGTTATTTCTATATAAAGAATAATGTTAAAACGTCTTTAAATAATAATTGTACCGCTTTCAACAGAGTGGGTCAAGAATAGTTATCGAAACTGAGTTCAGAAGAGACTAGTCTGCACAACGGTTGTGTATTAAAACCTTTAACGGGCCATAACTCCGCCGAAAATCATTCAGCTGGAACACGGCGACGATATGCACAACTAGGTTTGATACTGATCATCCTTGCCAAGTTTCGTTGAAATCTGCCAGGGGTTCAGGAGAACTAGTCTGGAGAAAGTTTATTAAAACATTTAAAGGGCAATAAATCCCGCCAAAAACATTTTATTTTTTATATATAGTTAATAGTATAATCATTTTCGAGTAGATAAAAAAGGGATGTTCCTCTTTAAATGATAATTATACCACATACAGTAGGATGGGCATATCAGCTGGCGGAAAGCATTTTTCAAACGGAGATTGCATTGATTAATTCAAGACTATGTACGAGTATATATTTAATATGTGTATGTTAGTTGACTAAGACTGAATGGATAGATGACTTAAGTAAATGAATGAGTTGTTGCATGTGATGGAAAGAGAGAAATACTAATATTCATGTAGATTGTTACATACTATCACCTGCTATATAAATACATTAGTTTCTTCCTCATCTCACCAGTGACAACTATGTATAGCTATGTATATTATGTAAACATGTTCATGGGCCACATTTGGCTTAAATAAAGTAATGAACTATAATATATACTCCCTATATATATATATTGGACTCTTCTCATATTATAAAACCATCCCTTTCCAGGGTATATAACCTATACAGTATGTATCAATACCTTTGATTTATATTGGACTCTTCTCGGAGTCAGGTTATGCAAATCCACCATCTCGAGTGTTTATAACCTATACGTTTATTTGTCAATACGTTTCATATATATTGGACTCTCCTCAGAGTCACGTTATAAAACCATCCATCTCTAGGGTATATAACATATACATTATGTTTCAATACTTTTGATATATATTTAACTCTCCTCAAAGTCAAATGATATAAACCCAGCCATCTAGCTCCAACGTCTATCATCTGTACGTGTATGTATCAATACCTTGATATATAGTGGCCTCTACTCTGAGTGGGGTTGTATAAAACCACCAATCTCATGGGTCTGTAATCTCTACATTTATTCGAATATATATCAAAGGTATAGAAACATAAAGGTGAAGATTAAAGACACTGTCTGTGGATGTGTTTTATATAAACTGACTCTGAGTAGTGTCTGATATATATCAGGCGTATACATAAATGTATAGATTATAGACCCTGGATATGTAAGGTTTTATGTAACCGGACTCTGCAGAGAGTCCAATATATATAAGGGGATATATATATAAACGTATAGATTGTAGACACTGGAGATGTTAGGTTTTATGTAAACTGAGAATCCAATATATATCAAAGTCATTGATACATAATGTATAGGTTATAGACCCTGGAGATGGAAAGATTTATATGACATGACTCTGAGGAGAATCCAAAATATATCAAAAATATTGATACATAAACGTATAGATTATAGAACTTGGAGATGGTTGTTTGTATTTAACCTGACTCTGAGGAGAGTCCAATATATATCAAAGGTATTGATACCTACACGTATAGATTATAGACCCTGAAGATGGATGTCCTTATATAACCTGATTCTGGGAAGAGTCCGATTAATATCAGGAGTATAGATATATAACTGTATATATTATAGATATTGGAGTTGTTAGGTGTTATGGAACCGGTAGATATATAAATGTATAGATTATAAACAATGGAGATGTTAGTTTTTATATAACCTGACTCTGAGGAGAGTCCGATATCAGGAGTATAGATATATACATATATAGAGTATAGACACTGGAGATGTTAGGTTTTGTATAACCTGACTCTGAGGAGAGTCCGATATATCAGGAGTATCGATATATACATATATAGAGTATAGACACTGGAGATGTTAGGTTTTGTATAACCTGACTCTGAGGAGAGTCCGATATATCAGAAGTATAGATATATAAATGTACAGAGTATAGACACTGGAGTTGTTAGGTTTTGTATAACCTCACTCTGAGGAGATCGATATATCAGAAGTATAGATATATAAATGTACAGAGTATAGACACTGGAGTTGTTAGGTTTTGTATAACCTGACTCTGAGGAGAGTCCGATATATCAGAAGTATAGATATATAAATGTACAGAGTATAGACACTGGAGTTGTTAGGTTTTGTATAACCTGACTCTAAGGAGAGTCCGATATATCAGAAGAATAGATATATAAATGTACAGAGTATAGACACTGGAGTTGTTAGGTTTTATGTAACCCGACTCTGAGGAGAGTCCGACATCAGGAGTATAGATATATACATACATGTATATAGAGTATAGACACTGGAGATGTTATGTTTTGTATAACCTGACTCTGAGGAGAGTCCGATATATATCAGGAGTATAGATATATACATACATGTATATAGAGAATAGACACTGGAGATGTTATGTTTTGTATAACCTGACTCTGAGGAGAGTCCGATATATATCAGGAGTATAGATATATACATATATAGAGTATTGACACTGGAGATGTTATGTTTTGTATAACCTGACTCTGAGGAGAGTCCGATATATATCAGGAGTATAGATATATACATATATAGAGTATTGACACTGGAGATGTTATGTTTTGTATAACCTGACTCTGATGAGAGTCCGATATATATCAGGAGTATAGATATATACATATATATATAGTATAGACACTGGAGATGTTAGGTGTTATGCAACCTGACTTTGGGAAGAGTCCGATATACACTAGTCAAAATTGCTAACCGATCACTTGTTATTTTCTTATTTATTTGTCTCAGAAAAATAAAATATATGTGAAATTGGAAAGAAATGTATTGAAAAATGTTCTATAAGTAATCACATCAGTAAAGCAAAGTATTTTATGAATTTCAAAGAAGTTTATTGTATCGAAATTCATAGATACCAGTAATTTCAAAATTTACAAAAATCAATATCGCGTATGACAGCCGTTTGCGTGTACAACAGCTAAACAGCGTTGTTGCATGGAATTTATGTAATTATGTATAAAACGCTGAGGTATGTTATTCCAAACATTGACAATGTCCCTTGTGAGGTCAGCAATATTTTGTTGCCTTGGTAACTGTCGCACACGACAGTCGATTTCGTCCCACACATGTTCGATTGGATTTAAATCCGGACTACATGGCGGCCACTCCATTATTCGAATGTTGTTGCCCTGAAGTAGCTGACGGGTAGTTCTTGCAGTATGGCAAGGTGCATTGTCTTGCATGAATGTCATCCCACGGTTAGCGCGAATATGGGGAATAAGCGTTGGTCGAAGTATTTGTTGCTGGTATTGGTCTGCGTTCAGGTTTCCTCGAACAACCACCATATCAGTTTTAGTGTGCAAACTAATACCTCCCCAAACCATCACGGACCCTCCTCCAAAATGAGATCTTTCGTTGACGCAATTATCCGAATATCGTTCCCCATGTCGTCGATAAATTCTCTCTCTGCCGTCAGACTTCTGAAGATTAAATCTGGACTCATCTGTAAAGGCGACATTTGCCCAGTCTGCTCTGGTGAACCTCAAATACCTTCTGGCCCACTGAAGCCGAATTCGCCGGTGTCTTCCAGTCAATACTAATCCCACAAAATGTCTTCTCGCTCTCAATCCCATGATCCGTAGTCGACTTCGTACTCTTTGATCACTCACGCTTCTATTATGGACGCCTATTAAACGTCTGGCAATATCTGTCGCTGTTATTCTTCTATTACGAAGGTGTGTTACAAGGATGTAGCGATCATGACGCTGCGTTGTTACACGTCTGTTTGGCCTTCGGTAAAGGTCATCAACACTTCCGGTGCGATTGCACTTGAGCCAAAGGTCGTAAATTGTTGAAAAACGTCTGTTGACTGTTCTGGCTACCTATAAATATAAAACAACTCATTCTTGCGACTTTTTCAGAAATAATGAACATGGTTAGACAGAATCATTTACGAACGAACAAACGAAGTGACGGACGGACGGACAGACAAGTAAACTTATGAATAAACTAACCTGCCAGAAGGATGAGGAATATTATAATACACAATACTGGACTTGAAAAAGAGAAAATAAAACGTTGAAAATCGATTAAATAAATTAATAAAAATGAACAAATTACGCAATGTCCTTTACCTGCCGAATCGAAGTACCAGCAATAATCATACCGACGGCCCGTCCACGCTCTTCCGTTGTCATCCGACGCATTTTTTATTTAATTTTTAGTAAGTTTTTGTTTGGGATTGAAACGATAAACAATTCCGAGAACACAAACACATGTTCAAATCTTACCTCGTGCAGCACGGGATAATAATGCGATTTCGCGCCAAAATAAGCCACGTGACCGGAAGTGCGGAATGTATTGATCGTTTTGTTTGCTGCTCATATTTATTTGTATGAAATATCAACTCAAAATATACAATATTTGATATAATATTCCAAATAATAAAATGACCGGTTAGCAATTTTGACCAGTGTATATCAGGAGTATAGGTACATACATATATAGAGTAAAACCTGACTCTGAAGAGAGAGGAGTATATAAATATATAGAGTATAGATACTGGAGATGTTATGCTTTGTAAAACCTGACTCTGAAGAGAGTTCGATATATATTAGGAGTATAGATATATAAGTATATAGAGCATAGACACTGGATATGTTATGTTTTGTATAACCTGACTCTGAGGAGAGTCCGATATATATCAGGAGTATAGATATGTAAGTATATAGAGTATAGACACTGGAGATGTTTTATATAACCTGATTCTGAGGAGAGTCTGATATGTATCAGGAGTGTAGATATATAAGTATATAGAGTATAGACACTGGAGATGTTATGTTTTGCATAACCTGACTCTGAGGAGAGTCCGATATATATCAGGAGTATAGATATGTAAGTATATAGAGTATAGACACTGGAGATGTTTTATATAACCTGATTCTGAGGAGAGTCTGATATGTATCAGGAGTGTAGATATATAAGTATATAGAGTATAGACACTGGAGATGTTATGTTTTGCATAACCTGACTCTGAGGAGAGTCCGATATATATCAGGAGTATAGATATATCAATATATATATAGTATAGACACTGGAGATGTTAGGTGTTATGCAACCTGACTTTGGGAAGAGTCCTATATATATCAGGAGTATAGGTACATACATATATAGAGTAAAACCTGACTCTGAAGAGAGAGGAGTATATAAATATATAGAGTATAGACACTGGATATGTTATGTTTTGTATAACCTGACTCTGAGGAGAGTCCGATATATATCAGGAGTATAGATCTGTAAGTATATAGAGTATAGACACTGGAGATGTTGTTTTATATAACCTGATTCTGAGGAGAGTCTGATATATTTCAGGAGTTAGATATGTAAGTATATAGAGACTGGAGATGTTGTTTTATATAACCTGATTCTGAGGAGAGTCCGATATATATCAGGAGTGTATATATATACATATATAGAGTATAGACACTGGAGATGTTATGTTTTGCATAACCTGACTCTGAGGAGAGTCCGATATATATCAGTAGTATAGATACATAGGTATATAGAGTATAGACACTGAATATGTTATGTTTTGTATAACCTGACTCTGAGGAGAGTCCGATATATATCAGGAGTATAGATATATAACTATATCCTTCGTGGGAACGTTCCATCTTGGCCCATCTCAGCTCAACAACATCGATAAACCGTCGGATAACATCATGGAATCATTCAGGATGTATGGAACGCCATGACTGTCTTATGATGTTGCCGATTAATATATGCAGTGCATTTCACTTTATATGTGGTAGTTCTTTCATGATATGAAGTGCATTTTTAATTATATGTGGTAAATAAATATTTATATGTGGTAGAAAAGTATTTATATGCAGTAGATTATTCATTATATATTCCACAAATATTGCGTGGAAAAGTTGAATTAGACCAACAACGTTGACACCGGGGTAGGGACTTCAGACAGAACTGATATAATATCAACACTGGGGATTACTCTGAAAATGATCTCCTAGGGAGGGGATAAAACAATCAATCGATTTTCTTTGGGTGAGCCTGTTGCTACCCTACCCCGGCGGGGGAAATAATTGATAGGTGCATAATTGTTTTGCGTGTATTCCTTCATTAATAACTGATATCCTACTACTTTTTTTCCTTGATAGGACATTTGTAAAAGTGCATTAAAATCATTTGTAAAAGTGCATTAAAATCGAAGGGGGCGAGGGAAGTGGGTGTAAGGGGGCTGGGGGTGTGGGGGGGGAGGGGGGTTGGGTGGAAGGTTTTGTTGTAAAATATTCCGAAAGTGGACTGTTTGTAATAATGTTCAGAATAATGTTGGGAGGGTGCGGTGGGGCATAACCCGGGGATTAGACAGAAACGAATTTCTGTTAGGCGGGAATGGGCTATCCCAGATAATCTCCGTACTCACCATCTATGCCCCCGCTTTAAGAAATGTATTTTTAAGCCCAGAAAGCACCCCTAGATTAAAACAACAACAGCAAAGTGATATATATATACACTAGAAAAGTAAAAGTCCAGTGGTAGAGCGCCGAACTCCTGATCGAGAGGTCGTGAGTTCGATCCTCCGTCGCGACTACGTTATTTATCCTTGAGCAAGATAATTAATCCACATTGCTTAGTACTGGTTCTACCCAGGAAGACATCGAGAGTGATTAATCTAAGTTGCAATAACTTGTTTCGCAATCGATGTAAAATAAATATGTTTAAACAAAAAAAAGTAAAACGTTTAAAACCTTCAGACCCTGCCACGGAACCACCTGGAAATATGTCCAAAATACCACCCTAGATCCCCGGAAATCCATTTCCTACCTCCTCCCCATAAAGCAGTCTAAAAAGCGTTTACCTCAAGAAAATGTACAGACTAGCCTCTAGATTTAAAAAAAAAATACATCACCTTAAAATACCTGGCTTAGCACCTCCTAATAAAACAATGTATGGGGAAAAAATGGAAAAATATCCAGCCACCAAAACCCGTTCGATTTTATTCGTTAACCCCTCATTCCATCATGGAATTTGTGTAGCCCCCACCACCCGCAACCCCCACACCCCAAACACACACCACCATCACATCCTCACCGCTGCCCTCGCAAGAAAAACAACACACCCCTTACCACATTCTCACAAAACCAGTAAAATACCATCCCTTTGTGGGGCGGTGTGTGTGGATGTATTTTGTTCACAACCCCACCCCCTGAAGCCACCATCCCATTCTTTCCTTATAAGGACACCGGGTACAGAACGTGGTATGGTACGTACCAACATGGGGGACTATCCTTATTGTGTATTTAGCGCGTACACTTCCTCAGTAATTGTTATGTATTCATTTATTATATACTTTCCAGCGAAATAGTGGATTAAATCCTATATTCGCTCCAAAGAAACAAATATTCTCTATTTATTCACTCCAAATTAACAAATATCCTCTATTTATGTATGTCACGCGCGTGCATTGTGTAATCAATATTGAGAAAAAGCCCAACTTGCCATATCTTTTTATAGAACATAGATCAGACGAGATGCTTGACCATGATCGCAGTTGGAATGCACTTTACGTGAGCGATTTTTTTCGGCCGATGAAATCGGTTTTTGACTTGTCGCTTGTTTGCTCCTTCTTGTTTGAGTGAAACGGCACATACGCAGTGAAGCAGTCTAGTTAGTTTCCGATAAAATCGTAACATCTTAAAAAAACGAGTGTTCCGATTGATCTCATCATCATAATGAAAAAACCACCGCATATAATAGAAAAAGCACTGCATATCATTAGAAATGCACCACGTATAAAGCCGTTTGTACCGAATATAAAGTAATTGAAACCACCGAATATAAAGACGTATCCACCACGTATATTAGAATATGTACCACATATAAAGTCAACAGAAGCACTGCATATAAATACAAACGTACTTCATATAATGTTCAAAGGACCTCATATATTAGATAAACTACTGCATATAATAATAAATGCACCACATATAACGATAACTGGACCGCATATAATTGTTTATCTACTGCATACAATGACTTATCTATCGCATATAATGATTAATCTACTGCATATAAATACTTTTCTACCACATATAAATATTTATTTACCACATATAATTAAAAATGCACTGCATCTCATGAAAGATCTACCACATATAAAGGGAAATGCACTACATATATTAATCGGCAACATCATAAGACAGTCATGGCGTTCCATAAGGATGGCTCATTTAATTTTTATCTTTATGGATTAAGTAGTATTTTGGGAGTTTTATTTCGGACTTGGTAGGGTGCCATGTATCACGGAACAAAAAAAACAACAACGAAAATTCAATAAGCAAAAACCAAAACGTTTTGCTCATACAATCTCATAAATGCATCAAAAATTTAAACTCAAAATGATAATTGCAGATTAAATATCGAATAGTATCATCTTAAAAAAAAAAGCTCGTGTCCGTTACCGGTTTATACTGGTCTAAACTAGAAAATGTAATCGCCATCTTTTGAGAGTGGGGACTGCCCTACATCACCTCTTACCTATACTCAATTGTATATATATTTTAGTGTTCTTGTGATGTTTCCAGGACTCTATCAGGGAAGCAATGACCTTTGTCCTATACATTTAACAAATTTTAACAAATTTTATTAATTCTATTTTAAAAAAAATTAATGTATATATCAGTGCCATGTCGTACACCTGCTATATCCTGTCGGGTCGCTCACTTCTCAATAACTAACTACACATAGTAATATAAATATTAATATGTCCTCACAGATTGAAAAATTACAGAAATACTTGCATGCTAATCCTGGGCAAGGACTATCACCGTCCACCAATAAACTTTACATACTATCAAATAGTAAAGGGAAGTATTTAATCCCGGAAACTTTAAACATAAATCTGAATAAACCAGATGTAATCTGGTGGCGTAAGTCAGGAAGAAAATCTATAGATGGCCTACGTCTCTTAGAGTCGAATATTGACCAGATATCCAAGAATAATATAGAGGCAACAGTTCTATTCTGGCACTTTACATGTAATGTAACAAAAAAAAACGGTAAATTTATTTCCCCCCAATATGATAGTTCAGAAGAACTTATTGCTGTGGTTAACCCCATTCTGGAAAAACTGGTCGTCTTAAATAAACGTATCCAAACATCCACTTAGGTATCCTAGAAATCCCCCCTATATTCACTAGGGACTGGAATAGGAACAAAGGTCAAATTGATTGGGAAAGTATAAACGATAAAGAGCTACATATCCAAATCAATAACTTGAATGCATCAACAGCGTCATACAATGAACAATTAAGTTTCAACTCTCCCAAGTTCGCCTGTGATTTCGTGCATAGTCGTAAAAGAGGATCTGTAACGAGATACTCTAATAGCTCGGTACTTTTCTTAGATGGGGTTCATCCTATCCCAATTGTAGCCTGGAAGTGGTTACACAAAATATTCAACATTTGTTTACACTAGTTAATGCCCTTCGATTTATGAACACTGGCATGGGGGCTCGTGTTATCTGTTGAGAGTGGGGACTGCCCTACCTCAAATCAAGATTCAGACTCTGCTTGTGACGTTACGAGGGTACGAACTTTAGTGATATGCCCATCTAATTAGTACACAGGGTGGACATCTGCTGGAGAGTGGGGACTGCTCTACCTCTGGAAGTGCCCACCTTTTGTCACTATACATATACTTGCAAACTTTCTGTGACGGCTATCAATCTCAATCTTAGTATAGACTTACTCTGTAATTATGGCATCGGGCTTTAGCACACCAAAAAGTCTCTTTAACTTAACGGGTGGAGGTGGAAGTAAAAGAACAAGACGAAGCCCAGATTCTTTGATAAACCCATGCACTAAATGTGACATGAAGCTAAAAATGGAGGACAGCTATCTTGTATGTAACGTATGCTCTCTAAAATATTGCTTAAATTGCACAGGATAACTAAAACTGCTTTTAATTGTATTCAGAATGGTGAAATTGACGATTTTATTTGGAACTGCAAATCATGTAAGGCTACTTCATCTACTCTTGGGAACATTACCACTATGTTGAAAGAAATACAAATAAGCCAAAATCTAAGAATAGAAGCGGTAGAAAATAGAATTGACCAGATTGCATACAACACTTCTAATGAAATTGAAAATAAACTTAAAGATGTAAAAAAAGAAGTGGTCTCAGATATTATGGAAGACGTGAACAAATTAGTCGAAGCGAGATGCAAAGAAATGGAAGATAGGAAGAAAAGAGAACTGAATCTAGTGTTTTTTAACTTATGTGAGTCTATTAACTCCGATAAAGATGCCGACAAGGACAAAATAATCTCTATATCGAGTAATTTGGGTCTATAAGACCTTTCAATTGTAGCCCTATATAGACTAGGGAAACCAACACCCGGCATCACAAGAGTGACTAAAGTTACTCTGGAACATAAGAAACATAGGAAGTTCCTCCTAATTAATGCTTATAGGAACCAAAGTGGCCGATGAATTCAAAAGAGTGATCCTTAGTCGTGACCTCACTGTAATACAGAGAGAAGAGAGAAAAAGAAGCAGAATGGAGGCTGCTGTCAAACGAAGTGAAAAATTGCCAGAACAAATGGAAACTCAGCCGAGTTAATCCAATTTGGATATTAGAACAATAACAAAAAACACTGGAAGTAATCTCGCAAACTACTTCAATAGTGCAAATTTGTCTGATAGTGCAATTGAACACATACCAGGTGATATTACGGTTCCTAGAAACCATCACCCCAAAAATATATATATCTCTGACACCATAGGGTTGGACGAAACAATTGTGGGCGGATTCACACAGTTACCGGGCTGACACAGAAAATGATTTTTCATTTACAACAACCAGTGAAGAAACAGATCTGCAATTAAACAACCAATAGGACAATAGTTTTATTCCAAATGATGGAAGTGTTTTTAATAAATCTAACTCTAATGTGGTGACCAATAAGGTGGGCAGTTTGAGTGTTCTTTTTACTAATGCTGATTGTTTAACTAAAGAAAAAAAACTGAACTCTTAACATTAATAGATTCTAATTATTATGACATTATTGCTATTTGTGAGATTTTACCAAAACACTCAACCATAGTACAAAGTGAAGAATTCTTCCAACTAGAAGGATATGATATGCACATCTCGGACCTACAATCAGGAAGAGGGTTAGTGCTATATATAAACACAGCATTAAATTCAATCCTAGTTGAAGTTGATACTCTTTACAAGGAATCAATTTGGTGTGAAATAAATCCCCATAATACTGACAAAATGATAATAGGATTTGTTTATAGGAGTCCCAATAGTGATAATGAGAATAACCTCAAACTGTCTGGTCTTTTCGGACATGTACTACATAACAAGTACTCCCACGTGTTAATTATGGGAGATTTTAACTATAAGGAAATAATATGGAATGAGATGAGAACTACATGTAGGGAAGAGCATCCTGCTAATGTTTTTCTTGAATGCATCGGAGACAAATTTCTGTTTCAGCAAGTTGCTGAACCAACTAGATATAGAGCTGATAATGAACCATCAACTTTGGACCTCGTCTTTACGAATGAGGAAAACATGATAGAATCTATCAAATATAACCCAAGTCTAGGAAAAAGTGATCATCTAATCCTAACTTTTATATTTAATTGTTACATAGACCTCGAAGTCAATACGACAGTTAAATTGAACTTCCATAAAGGAGACTATATTCAGTTAAATAGTGATTTAGGTGACATAAATTGGAATGACGTCATAGGGGAAAAACCAATAACTGAGGCCTGGAGCAGCTTTGCTGAAACCATAACAAAATCATTAGATAACTCAATACCAGTGAGTAGAGCTAATCCTAGGTCTACCAGAAATAACCCTTTAATAGACAAAAATGCAATAAATGTCATTAGGATAAAGCATAGGAAATGGACTAAATATAAACACTGTAAAAATGAGAACAACTACAATTATTATAGAATTGCCAAAAATAATGTAGTATATGAACTAAGAAGATGCAAATACGATTATGAAAAGGATCTGGCATTAAAAATTAAAACGGATGATAAACTATTTTGGGAGTATGTAAGGTCAAATACCAAAACCAAAATATCGGTTTGTAACTTAGAAAAACCAAATGGAGAGCTAACAAGGAGTGATAAGAAAAAGGCGGAAATATTAAACAATCACTTTACCTCGGTTTTTACCAAAGAAAACATTGAAATGATTCCGACTATAGAGGAAAAACCAAACATAACTAGGCTTATCAATATAAATATCACAGAAGATAAGATAAACAAAATTCTAAATGATATAAAGTCATCGAAATCCCAGGGACCCGACAACCTGCATCCAAGAGTATTTAAAGAATGTGCAAATACACTGACAGTACCTCTTACACAACTAATTAAGAAATCAATGGATGAAGGGAAACTACCTGATATCTGGAAGACTGCTAATGTAACTGCAGTCTTTAAATCTGGAAAAAAGTCTAAACCAGAGAATTATCGACCAATTAGTCTGACACCAATAACATGTAGAATCATGGAAAAGATTGTTAGAGCGGAACTAGTCGACCATCTCATTAGGTATCTTCTTATATCAATACATCAACATGGTTTCACGCGGGGCTGCTCCTGTGCTACTCAGTTGTTGGATTGTATAAATGATTAGTCGGAAGCCATCGATAATGGGAAAGATGTAGATGTCATCTATCCTGACTTCCAAGCGGCGTCTGATAAAGTCCCCCATAAAAGTCTACTTAGAAAAGTTAGAGCCATGGGAATTTCAGGCAAACTTTATAACTGGATAGAAGAATTTTTAACTAACCGAAAACAAAGGGTAGTAGTAAATGGGCAGGAATTGGGCCTCATGGATGTCACAAGCGGGGTTCCTCAGTGCAGTGTTCTAGGGCCCGTACTGTTTCTGATATATATCAATGATCTCCCCGAAGCCATTTCCTGCACAACTAAACTGTTTGCAGACGATACAAAACTTTATACATGCATTAGTGACCCAAGTAATATACAGAATTTACAGGATAATATATTCAATGCATGTAACTGGGCTAAAAATTGGCAAATGGTATTCAATGCCAAAAAATGTAAACACCTTCACATTGGAATCAACGATGATGAAAACAATGTGTATTATATCAAAGATCAAGCAAATAAAATTGAAAAAATTACTAAGGTATTGCAGGAAAAGGACCTAGGGGTAACTTTTGACTCTAAGTTAAAGTTTTCTAACCATATAAGTGGGAAAGTCTCTAAGGCTAATAGGAACCTAGGACTAATATTCAAAACTTTTACATATATGGACATAGACATGTCCCTCTGCTTATATAAATCCCTTGTTAGACTCCACCTGGAATATGCCACAGTTGTCTGGTCTCCATATCTCAAAAAAGACATTAACACTATAGAAAATGTCCAAAAAAGAGCTACCAGAATGCGGGGTAACCTCAGCAACTTTCCATACCACACAAGACTTACTATGTTAGGACTACCAACCCTGGAGTATAGAAGAGAGCGAGCCGATGTGATTCAGGTTTACAAAATTTTAAATAATATCGATATAGTAAAAAAAATAAACTGTTCACTATGGCCCCGAATACTGGCACCCGGGGAAACTCAAATAAATTATTTAAGAAAAGAGCAAGAGTTGATATAAGGAGGAAATCCTTTGCTTATAGAGTGGTAAATACCAGGAACAAACTACCTAACACAGTAATTGAGGCACCCATCATAAATTCATTCAAAAGTAGGCTAAACAAACATTGGGCGCAACATCCTTCCAAATTAAGGCCTAACAACTAATGAAAAAAAAAAGACAATACAACCTAAAACGACAAAAGGGAACCGGAAGTCAGAATGTCTTAACGACAATACCGGAAAATTATATAAACAATCAAAACGGGCCTTAGAAACGACGGTTTATGAGTGGCCTCGAAGACAGTATAACAAGTATTACAGTATACATTATAGACAAAGGCGATGTTAGCTTTAATTTTCGTTGGCTCTGAGAAGAGTCCAATATATATCAGAAGTATATACACTGGAGTTGTTAAGTTTTATTTAACTGGACTCTGAGGAGAGTCCAATATATATCAAGAGGATAAATATATACATATATTGAGTATAGACACTGGAGTTGTCAGGTTTTATATAACTTGACTCTGAGAAGAGTCCGATATATATCAAGAGTATATAGATACATAAATATATAGAGTATAAACACTGGAGATGTTATGTTTTATATTACCTGACTCTGAGGAGAGTCCGATACATATCAGGAGTATATACACATACATGTAAAGAGTATAGACCCTGAAGATAGATGTATTTATATAACCTGAATCTGAGAAGAGTCCGATATATATCAGGAATATAGATATATAACTGTAATTATTATATACCCTGAAGATAGATGTATTTATATAACCTGACTCTGAGAATAGTCCGATTTATATCAGAAGTATAGATATATAACTGTATACATTATAGACAAAGGCGATGTTAGGTTTAATTTTCTTTGGCTCTGAGAAGAGTCCAATATATATCAGGAGTAAAGATATATGAATGTATAGATTACAGACCCTGGGGATGTTAGGTTTTATGTAACCGGACTCTGCAGAGATACATAAGGGTATATATTGCTATATTAATGTATAGATTATAGATCCTGGATGTATGGCTTTATATAACCTGATTTTGATAAGAGTCCTATATATATATACCAGGAGTGTATATATAAAATTTTTATAGATTATAGACACTGGAGATGTTATGTGTTATACAACCTGCCTCTGAGGAGAGTCCGATATATATCAGGAGTATAGATAGATAGATATATATATATACAGAGTTTAGACACTGGAGATGTAATGTGTTATATAACCCGACTCTGAGGAGAGTCCAATATATATCAATAGAATAGATATATAAATAGATAGAGTATAGACACTGGAGTTGTTAGGTTTTATGTAACCTGACTCTGAGGAGAGTCCAATATATATCGAGAGAAAAGATATATAAATATATAGCGTATAGACACTGGAGTTGTTAGGTTTTATGTAACCTGACTCTGAGGAGAGTCCGATATATGTCAAGAGTATAGATATATAAATATATAGAGTATAGACACTGGAGATGTTATGTTTTATATAACCTGACTCTGAGGAGAGTCCGATACTAATCAGGAGTATATATACATACATGTAAAGATTATAGACCCTGAAGATGGATGTGTTTTATATAACCTGAATCTGAGAAGAGTCCGATATACATCAGGAATATAGATATATAACTGTAAAGATTATAAACACTGAAGATGGAAGTTTTTATATAACCTGAATCTGAGAAGAGTCCGATAAATATCAGGAATATAGACATATAACTGTAAAGATTATAGACCCTGAAGATGGATGTTTTTATATAACCTGAATCTGAGAAAAGTCCGAAATATATCAGGAATATAGATATATAACTGTAAATATTATATACCCTGAAGATGGATGTTTTTATATAACCTGAATCTGAGAAGAGTCCGAAATATATCAGGAGTATAGATATATAACTGTATACATTATATACAAAGGCGTTGTTAGGTTTAATTTACTTTGGCTCTGAGAAGAGTCCAAGATATATCAGGAGTAAAGATATATGAATGTATAGAGTATAGACCGTGGGGATGTGAGGTTTTTATGTAACCGGTCTCTGCAGAGATATATAAGGGTATATATAGCTATATTAATGTATAGATTATAGATCCTGGAGATGTATGGTTTTATATAACCTGATTCTGATAAGAGTCCTATATATATATCAGGAGTGTATATATATATATAAATTTATAGATTATAGACACTGGAGTTGTAAGGTTTTATGTAACCTGACTCTGAGAAGAGTCCAATATATATCAGGAGAATAGATATATAAATGTATCGAGTATAGACACTGGAGATGCTAGTGTTTATGTAACCTGACTCTGAGGCGAGTCCTATATATATCAGGAGTATATATACATACATTTATAGATTATAGACACTGGAGTTGTTAGGTTTTATGTAACCTGATCCTTAGGAGAGACCGATATATATCAGGAGTCTAGATATTTAAATGTATAGAGTATATACCCTGGAGATGGATGGTTTATATAACCTGACTCTGAGGAAAGTTTGGTATATACCAGGAGTATATATATATATATAAATATATGTTAAAAAAGGGCATAGCTTTGCCTAATTAGATTTTGGCGTTACATGAATTGTGTTAGGCATATTTTTCATTGATGCCGTATACATGTGTGAAGTTTCATTGAAATATGTGCAGTGGTTAAGAATATATTCGGTTACTACGCATTTTATCCAAGTCAAACAGGGGGCATAACTGTTCCAAAATATGTTGCAGAAGTATGCCAGGAAGTATGTGACTCGCGCATGTCATGCTATTTATTGATACCGAACACATATGTGACGCTTCATTCCAAACGGTCCAGTGGTTAAACAGGTTATTAGGTTACTAATACTGATATTTAAAACATTTTGACTATGTATAAAAAGGGCCATAACTTTGTCAAAATACCTGTGGGTTGCAGAGTTATATAGCTTGCGCGTGTCATGTGATCTATTTATCCCAAATACATGTATGAAGTTTCACTGCATTATGTCAAGCAGTTTTTGAGATATGAGCTTACCAGTAAAAAAGGGTTAACCAGCGCCGACGGACACGCTGCATGACGCCGGAGTAAGTAGAATAACTCGTTGTTTATCGTCGGTAGAAACGTATTGGGTTACCTTACTATTATACTGCGTAAAAAAAACGAGTCTATGTCTACTACTTAGGTGCGCTCTTTGCTTCCAAAGGATCCCCTTTTCAACATATATTCTTATTTGTTTGTAGTATATAAATTCAATGGATTGATTAACATCTTCAAATTACAGTTATGCATATATGCTGTCGTTGCGGTTCTCATTCCAACATGAATGAGAAAAACACCAACGCCGTGTTGGTTAGTTCCTCCCATTTTATGCTCCACCCCTTACTCTGAGGAGAGTCAAGAAGAATATGACTGTGAGGAGAGTCAACGAACGCTTACCTTAGATTGACTTTTCGGGACATTTTGAGATTTTACTTTTATTGCATCAGCCTAGGCGGTAGTCCACTTACCGCATATTTCATCTGCACCATCGTTACAGTGGATAACGCCGTCACACATATATTCTTCATCTGTACAGTTCTGTGTCTCTGAGACTGTATACATGCAATGAATATCATTATACTGACGATCCAGTACAAGCGCTATCTGTATATATAGAGTATCTTACATGAGTACTCATTGAATTTATTAAACGAGTTGGCAAAATGATATAAAGCTAGGCATATTCAATAATGTACATGATGTATGAGAACTCTCACATATCGACTTTTATTACATTTTGCCTGTCGCTTTAACTCGCGAAATCGAAACCGACATAAACCGTGGGAATTAGATCATAGTCATTATCGATTTTTTTGACAACGCATACTAGGATTATCGAAAATATAGAATGGTGTTATTCCACTCCAACAACGTAAGTTATGTGATAAAACATTGAATGGAATAATGTGATTTCAAAAAAGAACATGAGGTTTTAGATACTAGGAAGTGTTAACATAAGCTGTATTCCAGGCGCAACCCCACATGTAGTGAATTTTACATGTTTAATGTGTTTTGTCGTCAGCATTAAGGTCTCACTACACACTTAGCTCCCTTGCATGTGACTGTAGGATGATTCTGACACCATAAAAAGTACGGGTGTGTTCTTCGGATTGAGATATTTTATATAATTGTCCATGGATATTTTCTTTTTTTGTTGCAGGTGAGAAAACAATAGTGTGAGATGGATGAACAGCGATTAGACGACACTGACAGCAAAATGTTACACATTTGTGGGTGCTCAAAATGCGTATGAATTTAGGTGCAAACTGTCTAGTGAAAGCCGAAAAGAGTACCGTGCCTGACACCACTCGCATTAAAAAAAAAGAAAAGTGGGCTATGTACCAGATTTTGTGGATTTTTATGAGCAGCAGTAACTGTATTTTCCCCAAAAAAATACTTTTAGACTTTATATGCTTGATTCAGAATGGAAAATTCGACTTTACTGCCTATGGCCAACACAGTAAAATCGAAGTGTGTTGTGAGATTGAAGGAACAGTCAGCCAGACCAGACTCTTTCAGTACAGCTTTCATTGACACAGATCAATATTTCTGAGTTTCTTGTTTTCAACTGTGTGAAAAAGTTGAATTGAACATTTTATGATGAATTGCAATGTACTTCAGTTTGATTTGGCCATAAATTAATAATTTTGCACATGAAAATGGACCATACTTTGATCAACATGGATTACTTTGTGTATACTGTTTGGAATGAACTCTCAAATCACTTCCGTAATGTCGATATGGATTCCAGGCGATGACAAGTTTTGGTGTCATTTAGTGTTTCCGAGTTATCTCCCCTGCTGGATTTATGTATTTATTCCCCTTTTAAATCACTGTTGGGTATATTTTCTGATTTTGTTTTGTACAACAGCTAGGTTTTCAAATAGTAATAGTGACATTATTATCAAATTGTAATCATGTGCTATAAATTAAAGGCCATTTTATCTTTTTATACAGGAAGCTGGTAGAAGATGCCAAGTTGAGAGTTGAAGGAAGGGCTTGTTTTATTGGAACCATGCCTGTGATGACATCAACTTGAATGGCCTTTAATGACATTGTAGGACAGGTAATATAGTAAACTAATTTTGACTAGAAAATAAGTATAACCACTACTTCTGTTTCAGAAAGCATCATTCAATAAAACAAATAATAAAAAAATCTAATAAATTTAATACACTGCCTGAAAGACAAACCACATTTCTTTTAGATTATATACATATCCAAAACAAATCCTACAGAATTTAAGAACACAATCTCTTAGAATACAAAAGTTACTGAATATGTTCTACTCTTGATACAGATTAAAATTCCTGATTTTTTCGCTCCATGAATATGGTACGAAGCAAACTGATGCATGTTGCAATCTATGACAAAAGTATCTATACATTATTTTGTTTGTTAGATAGTCATCTATAGTTGTTGCGGTTATGATTTTGAAGACATGCACACACATGAGCCCCCCCCCCCCCCCCCTTGAAATTCGAATTTAAACATGTATTTGAATGTTTCGGTTGTATTAATATGTTTATACATCTCGAGATTAAAACTTTAAACAAGACATTAGTGTGAAGGTCAACATAACAAGCGTGCCAATTACCGCATATCTCATCTGCACCGTCAATACAGTCGCTGCTACCATCACACTTAAAGTACCTAGGTATACATGTCGTCAACGTGTGATAAACGCTTCCATTACTGCATCTAAACGCTATATCTGAGCAGTTTCGTAACTCTAAAATTGAAGACGATATGTGTGACAATTTGATGATCTAATAACGCTCATAGTTGTATACGCCATTGAATGAAATACGGTGACTTAGAAAGAACACAGACATGTATACTGAATGTGCAAGACGTATAGCTGTAGTACAGTCGTCAAAAATACATATATGTAATCACAGTCATAATGCACATGAGCTTATATTTATAATTGATAAGATATGCAATGCAATCAAACTACATATAAATATATTTAATTTTTACACCAAACATCTGTACCTGTGCTCTATTTTACTTATAACTTTTCACAAAGATAGTATCAACATTGTAAAAGTAATACAAACTAGTACATAGAAAGTGTTACTAAAATGTCTACTCACAATTACGTAGCTGCGCAATTTGGTTTAAGCTTTAACTTGATATATGAAATGTTTATCAAAAGATCTTATAACCGTATCTTTTTTGTAACGTTCTGCCTGTTAAGTGATTGACCCTTTTACAGTTCGCCACTATGTTTTACCCTTCGATTTGCGATGACCTGACAGATTTTGGACCTATCAAGACGTCTACCTGAATCCTGTGAGGACGGTAACGGTAAATTGTCTGCAATCATGTCTTGTTTTTAATGTGTTATGTTCTTGTTGCTCTGGCTACTGCTATGTTACTGCGTGCTAACTATGTGCTTTCGGTTGATTTTATTCATATGTACATGATCATTTTCGTGTAATACATATATTGCATAATAATGGTGCATTACGTGGTCCGAGTATTAACTTTCATACCCCATCCAACCCCTTCTACAAGAAGCAAAAACGAGGTTGGCTGGGGTATAAAATAAAACCTTAATTTCGGCTTAAAAAATTTACATTTTGTAAAATTAAAAATGTAATAGGTAATTTTAAACAGTTTATCGCATTCTTTTCAGTAAAAGTTGTTTTTAAACATGTTTTATTGTTGAAATATCCGTTATACAATCCTGCTAATATAAGTTTTCCCATCGAGTAATGGAATTAAGGCGGGACCACGTAATTAGTGGCCTAGTTTGTTAGAGGGTATAGCCTGTTGGGCATTTCTATATATAAACTCTCCCTTTTGCCTATGAAGGTTTCGGTAAAAAATTAGCAGAATATGCTCTCTACTTTGTACAGGATTCCAAAACTTGACAATAATCCACTCAAAGCACGTTTTATTGCAGATTCTAGTTCGCGTACCACAATCAAAACTGATGACTTTCTGCCTTTCGATTATTAAAGGCTGTAGGTTCGATCCCTCAGGGGCCTAGGAATCTTTGTGAGGATGCTATCCAGCTGGCTTGCGGAACGTCGGTGGTTCTACCCAGGTGCCCGCCCGTGCACGAAAATGCCCGGAGGGGCACCTGGGGTCTTCCTTCACCAGTGGAAGCTGGAAAGTCGCCATATGACCTTAGCTGTTGGTGCGACTATAAAATCCAATTCAATTCAATTCAGTTCGATTAATAAAGAACATGTTATAATATATTACGAAAAGGTTATTGAAAACTAAGGAATGCATTTGTTTTGTCGATAAAAATCTCGAGAGAATTGCTTGATAAATTACGATGTAAACATTTCATGTCTCTACTCTAAGTATCTACGATTTTTCCGCAATATGCACCACTCTACTGCATAACCTGATCAAAGATATTGATTCAGTTTATACAGAAGACAGTTGCTAGAGACGTAATACTAAAGCCCCTAATAATTATTATAATATGGACTGATTTTTGTAGAGCGTGAACTTTTCTTTCAGATAACATCTTTATTAGATACAGTAAAAGAAGCGCGAAAGAAGAAATTTTGGAATCGCCGAACATGATAAATATACAAACAAATAGCAGTTTCGGTTTGATTGAGACTGTTCATGAACGGCAGTGAAAGAATGTTAGCTACTGTTCATGCCGTATAGCCCTGGGTTGGGCAGAACACAATATATAAGATAGTACGAACATTTGAACCATCCCGATGATGGTATGAATATGACGGTGAACATGGAACCTTCAGCGTGGTATTTTCATACCAATCTATTGCCAGCGGCCACAATACTTTGCCCCAAACAAACAAAAAAGACGAAATAAACAAAATGGAACAGAGGTTATGAAGCCTGCGTATCACAAGTAGAAGTTAAAATACTAAATTAAGAAGCCGCTTGCCGACAGTTTTTGCTATTCCTATGGGCACTATCTGTGCGCCACTTGTCGTAGATGTGTTTTTAAATTAGTATGTCGATTGTGCTATCTGCTAACCAGGGAGACAGTATTGATGCGTTTAACAATACATCGCGGTATCTGGATGACATACTCAGTATTGATAATCCGCTCTTTGCTCATATGGTCGCTAATATATATCCCCAGAGATCACGTTGAATAAGGACAACAGTTCAGATGACCGTTTCAAGTCGGTAACCCTCTCTTCATCACTCTATTGTCATTTTCCTTGTATATATCATTTTCTCTGTGTATGTGGTTCTATACGGACATACGGTGCCATTGTGTTTGGGTGCTTTTTTTTCTTATTTATTTATTTATTTGTTGTTTTTTTGCGGGATGGGGGGGGGGGGGGGGGTGACAATATTGTTAAGAGTGGGGTTTGGTATACCTTACCCTGCAATTATGAGTGAGAATTCGGGGACCAGTAGACTATACTGCCTACCGGGTACCAGTCTGCTTGATCCTACCGAATACACACTCATGACAAGCCGCATTGAAAAATGTGGGGGAAAACGCGCACAGTTTCTATGCGGGTGTTTGTGCAAAAATACGAAGAGAAATATCGATATAAAATATTTTTTTGACAGAAGAATTATATATTCTATCGAATGGTTTGTTTGACAATAATAGTGTTGACCGATAAGATACTAAAATCGGCAAGCAGCAACACCCAGTGACATCTGAAAAATTTAAATATTCGTTGCTAGTTAGACGGTGCTCAGGTAAAAAAATACCTCTACAAATTGCCAACAACAAGATCGTCTTCACCTGTTGACAGTCTGTGGTGAAAATTATACAGGTCCTGGCAGAGTTCAAGAATGAAATAATTATTGCTAAAATACAACTGATTGCTGGAAAGACTCACGAAGCATCGGGAGATGCACGAAAATGGAACACAGATATAAAATAATAAACACTGACTGACTGGAACTTGGACAATGTTGAACTGGTAAGTTTTTAATAATTCTTTTGCTGACACTCCTTTTTGCATGTGTACTATGTCGGAGTGATTTAGTATTCAACATTTATAAACACCTGTAGTGGGGTTTCAAGGATACCTTTGAAAAAAAATGCCTACAGAGTACCAAGAGCATGCACAGAAAACACATCTATTTTTCTTTTTGACCTTGGGCATTTTGTTCCCTGCTTTTGGACATTCATACCCTTGACCTGAATTTCATGGCACTTTCTAGTGTTTTCACATTTTCACGAATGTCTGTTTTACCGCTATATCATGTATATAAAACATATTAAGGCACTTCCGGATATCAAATTGTGTCTGAAAAGTAAAACAAACCTTTGGCGGAACCTATAGCGCCCCAAACAATAAGATCATTTATTATAATTTAATGTGGAGATAAGTTACTTAAAAAGAATCACGGCCAATAGCGGTTCTAACACAGGGGGTTAAGTTTATATGAATGAAAACATATTTCTTAAATGCAAACGTGAAAACGTGACTCCATCGTAAATGTAGTGTCTACTATAGAATTTGCAGCAACTCTGCAGTTCTGCAGGTGAAAAGGTTCTAAGCCCATTCTCCGTATTTTATCTTGATGTAAATGGAGGATGAGCCTGGCATGTTCTTTCCTGTTAGGCGCCATATAACCTTTCGTGTGTTGGTGCGCCTTAAAGGGAGTACATCAGGATTTTCATGAGGGTCTAGGTGTCTGACTTAAAACTGACAAATATTGATATTTTCTATTCTACATGGCCTAAACATAATGAATGAGCCTAAAAATGATCCCTTATTTGCAAAGAAATTCATTCTGCACAGTAATGCATGCTATCCTAGGTGACGCACCAGGGTTAATTCAGCATTTTACGCCCGATTCCGTCCAAGCTATATGGTGTTTTCAAAGTTTAAACATTAACAAAATGGTTCTAACATCATATTTTGATTGATATAAGTGTTTTAACATGAACTGGAACAATTTTATAATTTTAGATGTTTCTAGAAAAATCCTGATGTACCCCCTTTAAAACCCAGTTCAGTTCAGTTAAATGTTTATATCGTTCGACTTGACCGTTAATGATGGATAACTTTTAAACATGTTAAACGTTTTCACCTGACAAATAGTGGATCTATTGGAATTTGAGGGAAAGAAATCAGTTAAAATGTGACAAGACCACTGTCTTTTCCCCTTTTATAAGTAGTCCCAAAATATTATACTATTCCCAAAGCAAAAGAGTAGGAAAGAAAAACTTCTTAATTCAAAAATGTGTAAATATTTTACACTGAAACATTAAACAGAACAAGAAATATCACTAAGTGATAAATGCCCCCGAAGTGACCTCTAAGTATGACCTTGACCTTGGAACTATGGACTGGATTTTGTGCACGACACGTCGTTTGGTTGTGGTGAGCACTTGTGCACCGTCCAGGCATGCAAAAGTCATTGACCGGACACGATTTGAGCTTTAACCTCTTAGTGTGACCTTGACCTTGGGGCCACAGACCTGGATTTTGTGCGTGACACATCGTCTTGTTGTGGTGAGCACTTGTGCCAAGTTATTTGAAAATCCGTCTATGAATGCCAGAGTTATTGACCGGACACGATTTGACTTTTGAACTCCGAGTGTGACCTTAACCTGGAAGACCTGGGTTTTGAGCGCGACACATCGTCTTGTTATGATGATCAGTTGTGCCAAGTTATTTAAAAATCCCTGAAGTGGTTGTGACGTTACGGTCCGGACACGAAATTGCGTACCTGTATAAACTTCAAGTGTAACCTTGACCTTTGAGGTACGGATCTGGGTTTTGCGCGCGACACATCGTCTTGTTATGGTGATAACTTATGCCAAGTTATTTAAAAATCCCTGCAGGGGTTGTGACGTTACGGTCCGGACACGAAATTGCGTACCTGTTTTTGACCTATGATCTTCAAGTGTGACCTTGACCTTTGAGGTACGGACCTGGATTTTGCGCGCGACACGTCATTGTGTTATGGTGATCACTTGTGCCAAGTTATTTAAAAATCCCTGCAGGGGTTGTGACGTTACGGTCCGGACACTAAATTGGTATCTGTTTTTGACCTATGAACTTCAAGTGTGACCTTGACCTTTGAGGTACAGACCTGGGTTTTGCAGACAGAATCCGGACAGAATGAGACGGACAGACGGTGCGATTACTATATGCCCCCGAAAAATGTTCGGAGGCATAAAAAGATGGAAAATATTTACTTTTATGGGAGAGTCACAATGAAATACTACAAGAGAATGTATATATAGTGCCAACTTATGGTGCTATAATCACCAATCACACTAAATCCAGATTGCCTCTAGTCCCTTTAAGTTGAATATTTCATGAAGGGGTGTTTCAGTTGTTTTTGCCTTTTCTGGATGACAAAAATATTTTTTTCTCTTTCAGGTTGACTTAGTACATGAAGTACATGTACAGGGATCCTCCGAAAATGTACAAAGTGCAGAACACGGACGTCACTTCCGTGCAATCCATTTGAAGTAGTTTTAACACCACAAACACCACAACTGTAGACATTATATAAGAGCGACATTGGCAAAATAAATGACAATTTGTCTGATGTACAGTTAAGATAATGCGCTTCGTGAAATTTGCCATTTACTACCAGCATTTAAAAGCGCACAAATGCCATTTGAAATACATTATTCCCATTGCTATAGAACCAACAATGGTGTCTTGTGAGAATGATATTAAAAAAAAATGATAAAAAAGTATTAGAGAGACAACTATCGTCATATGACTATGGCCCGTGTATTTTAAGTCATTGGAATAGCTGTTTTCTATTGAGACATATTGGATGCGAGAGCAATAGCTCTCCACTAGGAAAGTGACGGTCAAAAAATCAACAGTATTCCTTAAAGGGAGTGTTAAATACATTTAAGTTCAAGCTTAAAGGGACACATGGCAATCGTGAGTTTTATTTCATGCATTATAATTAGTACTGCGATTTATTAATCCCTTAATCCCGTATCATTTTGACTTTAAAACTTCTTGCATATATTTAAATAAAAAAATAAAAATCCTATTTCCTTCATTATTCTACATATTTTTTAAATATATTATTGCTGCAATATTATCAAACGTCAATAATATATAAAAACAATTTACTTTGAACTATTCTTACAATTAATATTAATAATTGAACAAATGCAAGTTACGAAAAAAATAACGGGACGCCGTGAGTTTTTAAAAAATCAAGATTGCCGTGTGTCCCTTTAAATGAACTAGTCAAAACAACTGTGACAACATCATGCAAAATTACGAGACAAAGTTTAAATACGGTATTACTAATATGGAAGCTCACTATTTTATATTCACAGTCATGGTCATATTAATGCGTTAATAGATTGTTCGAAGCTATACTGTTCAAAGATATATGTCTTCGATCGGTAGCTTTCGCTTGTTAACAAGATAGGGCCTTCATTTTTAAGTTGATTTGTACCAAACTTTGTCAGTGTATTTGTATCTAGGAAAGCTTGGCGAAGTTCAAAAACCAGCCTGATCAGAATTGAATGTTCGTCAACACAGTAAAGGTTATTTAGAGCCGCCCAAGAGAGAGCGAAAAGATACATAGAAATCCGGGAAACGTGCCCTTCTCTTATTCTCGAATAGATTCCTATGGTTCTTTAACATGCTTGGAGGATAGACCGATACACGGGACCATCCGATTTACGTCCCCATCCGACGGACGAGGCTATGGGAAAGTGTCTTTCAAGAACACACCGACGAAACTCAGTGGCACCACGGAGGATTGAACCCGGGGCCTCTGGTTACAAATCCGCCGTGCTACCGACGGCCCCACGCCAGCCCGCTCAGCCTGATCAGACGAGTTACTTAGAGGTTAATATACGGCCTTGGTGTGCCTTTTGTCGATAATGGCACAATGGCCCGAGGGCCATGCACTAGGTGTGCCATTATTGACAAAAGGCACACCAAGTCCGTATATTTGCCTTTTTAGCTCTACTAATCAGAGATCAGCAGAGCTTATGCCGTGGTGCGGCGTCCGTCGTCCGTCTGTCCGTCCGTCCGCCTGTGTCCGTAAACTTTTTTTTGTAGCGACTTCTCCTCTGAAACTACTGAATGGATTTTCATGAAACTATACAGAAATGTTGCCCATGAAGTCTAGTTGATCCTAGCAAAATTCATGTTGATGTGAAATCCAAGATGGCCGCCAGATCTAAAAATAGGTTTTTAAAAAACAAGTTTGTTGCGACTTCTTCATGAAAACTATAAGTGATATTGATATGGGACTTTTTCTAAAATGATCAGCATGACATGATGTTGGTCTTTGTCGAAAATCGTTTTGATTCGACGTTAAACATGGCTGCCAGCGGCCATCTTTGTTTACATAGAGTTATATAATGAAAACTTGTAGCAACTACTCCTCTGAAACTACTTGACGGATTTTCATGAAACTTCACAGGAATGTTGCTCTTGATGTCTAATTGATCCTAGCAAAATTTCAGGTCGGCCGGAAATTCAAGATGGCCGCCACGGCTAAAAATAATTTTTCAAAAAAAAGTCTGTAGCGACTACTTCCTGAAATCAAAATCAATCAGTAGAGCTTCAAGGTCATTGACCTCTTGTTATTACATACCTTTCTATAAATGGAGAAGAAGAACAAGAACAAAACGATACGATTTAAACATATAAATAGTCTAAGGTGAAAACAATTGCTTTGCAAATAAATGAATTACGTATGTTAAATTAATAAACTAAAATCAGTTTTCTGCCTTGTCTGTTTTTAAAAACCACGTCTGTCACTAGATCTATAATGATTTATTTCGACGTTTCAACGAAAACAACATTTACTGGGCTGCAGTTGAGATTTTAACGTCCGCTCCTGCGGTCTATAGCTCCCACTATGACGTTTTTGGTACTTGATGATGTTGACGTCACGGCGCGTGCTGACAGTCTGTTGCTACTGTGCCGATTTTCCATAATCCATAATGGCACAGTGTGCCGATTATGGATTTAGAAACAGGACTGATAATCATTGTTTTTCTACTAAAATGTGTTACTTTTTATAATAAAGTATGTAATAAAGCACAGTAATGGCCCTTGATTTTCTTAAATATGCAAAATTAGGAACTGGAGGTCGTGAGTTCAAATTTATTATTATTTATTCTAACACGACCTCCGCAGTCTTTCATATACACAAAGAAGAGAGACAGCTGTATAATAGTCTACGATAAAATACAGCTGTTCCATTAATTCCCCGCGTATATTTCATCCGTTGGAAGCGCCGCGTTTCATGACGTCACTTGGTAAATAAACGTCACGAAGACAAACTCAACAGTAATTTTAATGAAATGTTAATTACAAAAAACTTGTCATGCTCCCAATCCGTGCGCAGACCCCGATATAAACCCATCATATGCATCAGTACATATAACATTAATAAGCATCCTGAACAAGCGGAGAACGTTCGCAAGCTATATGACGTAAGCAACGACTTAATTGTTTGTCACGTGACTACTAGTGTATTGAAACACAGAATTTTGCATACGCCCAATGGAACAGCCTGTAAACATAGCAGCCTGATTATCTTGACCTCCGAGATCAAATATAGTGCCCAAACAATAGCGTAAACAATGGGGTTATTGTTGTGTTAGAATCGAAATAATAAATAAGTACCTACCTGTATTTTATCGGTGAATAAAATACAATTAGGAGTTCGGATGCGTAGTAATTACTCGCATCCGAACGACTAACTATTTTATTCACCGATAAAATACAGGTCCATATTTATTATTTCTGATTTTAATTCTACTTTATTAGCTCGGCGCTTATGCTGTGATGCGTCGTCCGTCTGTCCGTAAACTTATTTTTTGAGGCGACTATTGACAGATTTTCATGAAACTTCACAGGAATGTTGCTCTTGATGTTTAGTTGATCCTAGCCTATATTCAGGTCGGACGGAATTTCAAGATGGCCGCCATTGCTAAAAGTAGATTTTTAAAAACTTTTTTTTTTTGAAAACTATAAGTGATTTTGATATAGGACTAAAATGATCAGCAAGACATGATGTTGGTCCTTGTTGAAAATTATTTTGACTCAACATTAAACGTGGCTGCCAGTGGCCATCCTTGTTTACATAGAGTTATATAGTAATAAAAACTTATAACGACTACTCTTCTGAAACTACTTCACAGATTTTAATGAATTTGAATTGGATTTTAAGGCGCACCTGAAACTTCACAGGAATGCTGAGCTAGCTATCAAAACCTACCAGTACAGCTTCAAGGTCATTGACCTCTTGTTTTATATTATTTTTTTGGTTGTTAAAGAGAAATATTTAAAAAAAAAAAAAAAAAAAATTAAGTTTAATGTTTATTATTATTCATTCTTTTTAAAATTAAAATTGTGAGTTTGTTTTAATTGTTAAAATGGGCCAAAGGTTTAAATTTCTCTGGTTTTTTTTGGTGTTTTTTTTGTTGTTTTCATTTGCAATTTTTTTAAAAGAAGTACTGAAGGGAATTTTATGATGACAACCCATGCACAAGAGCCATTTTGGCCGGTACAGCGTCCACAGGCCATATTTGGCCTCTTGTTTTGTTCTTATTCTACTATGTTGTGAAACAATTATTGGAACAATACAATCAACAGTCAGCAAAAATAATTATCATTTTACTATTCTTTCTTATAATTTATATTAATAATTCAACAAATGCAAGTTATGAAGAAAAACTAAGGGTGAGAGTTTTAAAATATCAACATAGATTGTCCCTTTAAATTAAGAAGTGGAAAACAGTGACATCCAATTAATTATTTTGAAATTACCTCCATTTCAGTTTGGTAAAAATTTTGTTTACTAAATATTGGTTGGATTTTGTTTTATCGGCAAGATAAATGATAATAAAATATACTATTATTACCATGTGCTTTCGTTTATTTTATCATGGTATTTCGTCAGTTGGTAATATGTTGGCTTTGTTTGATACATTAGTTAAATATTGACACTATAAGAGCTTTAGGCTTGATTAGCAATTCAGTTTATTTGAGAGAAAAAAAAACAACTTTGATCGACATGTTGCTACACAACGATACATTCACTGTTAGTTTACTTATGTTTCTGTTAGTTTACTTATGTTTTAATTTTAAGTTGCAAGCCATTATAACAATATACTGGTAAATTTTCGAACAGTCATCAGTTGAAATATCACAACTCAGTTTTTAAATTAATATATTATCATAAACAACTATGAGATTATTAACTAAACCAACAGACTGGCAATGTATGTATTTGTTCATAGAGCGAGATAATTAAAGTTGTAATTTCTCTACTTGCTCCTCGAGGGAGTACAGAAAGTTACCCTCTAAGAGGCTGATCTTGATTTGAAATTACTTCAAATATCTGTAATGCCACACACTGGCACACAGATATATAACAAGCTAATTTTTGGTATGGTGCTTTCGGTCATTTTCAACACTTCTAATGTTTTATATGACGGTCGATTTTCTGTGGTGGAGGTAGAGGAAAAAAATGAGAGTCTACACCCTCCTAGTTTAATCACGGTGGCGAATCCAATTGACTATTTTATACTGACAGGACGTATTATGTTGTGGTGTCCGCCTGTCTGTTACGTTTTGCGATGTCCTCAAACACATTATCCAATCATTATGAAACTTGGCAATAATGTTTATGGTCATAATATCTCGGAGTTCGAAAAACAGCTCAATCGTCCCAGTAACAACGGAGTTATGGCCCTTTAATTATTGAAAATAGACAATTTTGCGATATCCGCCCTTTTAGTCGAACAACTATCATCCAATCCTTATGAAACTTGAAAATAATGTTTATGGGCATAATATCTCGGTCAAGTTTGAAAACCAGCCAAATCGCCTCGGTAACAACGGAGTAATGGCCCTTTATTGAAAATCGCCCCGGTAACAACGGAGTTGTGGCCCTTTAATTATTGAACAGTGACAATGTTAACGATGTCCGCTCAATAACTTGAGTATTTGTTGTTTAATCTTTATGAAACTTCGGAATAATGTTTATGGGCATAACATCTAGGTCAGTTTCGGAAACCATCCTGATCGTTCCGGTAACAACGGAGTTATGGCCATCATTTTGATGATGTCCGCTAAATAACTTTAATATTTGTTTTTCAATCTTGATGAAACTCGGTCAAGTTAGAAAACCAGACCAATCGCCCTGGTAACAACGGAGTTCGTATTATGTCGCGGCACTAACACTTACAACCATTTATCACAGTTACAAACAAGAAAATAATGATGCAAAGCATCAATTCGCCGGCAATTCAACAGTTACTTAATGCATATACACCTTTTTAAAACATTTATTTTAATATATTACCAATATCCTATCAAGATATTTGGTAAAACTAGTGCGTTAATAGTTCTTTACAAAAACAAAAGAGCTATCATTAATTACTTCTCCTTCCAGTGCATGTTAGCAAACCTATGCACAAATATATTCGCCGGCAATATGGGCGTATTTTGTGTCCAATAGAGACTCTTGTTAATCGTAAAATTTAAACAGCACGCTTGATTCAGATTTATAACTTTCTTAATAATTAACGAATTGTACTCGACTAAAACACAAGTACGCCTCCGCCGCAAAGAATAATTTCATGCATCCAGTACTTTCGGAGACTAGCCCTCCGAAAGTGTCGGATGTTTAAAGAAATCTATGACCGTATACATTTTGGGAAGGCTAATCTCAGAAAGTACTGGAGGAATACATTTTTTACCGTTTCCGGAGAAGAGAAGATCTCAGTTTGTACAGGTATATACGCTTTAGGTGAAGACAATTCTTTAAATGAAGTTATGAAGCAAAAACCTGAATCGAGCGCTTTTTTTGATATTTTTTTGCCAAGAAACCGATAAAAAAGTCACGTGGTTTCGCCACCGTGTTAATTATATCTCAGAGGAACAATTACTTCTTACTGACAGATTATTGGATCCGAATGTACGGACGGATAGACAGACAGGGGTTGACCTATAGTACCCTCCGGTTTAAACCGGTATGGGACTAATAAAATACAGGTAACATGTTTATATATTCTTGGTGTTATAGCAAGATTCTCAACAGAGCCATTGCTTGACGTTCCGTTTTGCATGTCACGGCCGCGGTGCCTAAAGTGACCGATTATCTTAACATCATCTACGCGACAAAACACCAATAGCATATACCTAACTCAATTTATGTTTACAAAACAGTAGTTACCGGGCAACGTAATTGTTCATGATGAACTTTGAAATAGTGCAAAATTACACCACCATCTCAAATCCTGAATCCGCATCTGCCGTAAGTCACTGAATGAATTGAATTGGGTTTAAGGCGCACCAACACATGAAAGGTTATATGACGCCTAACAGGAATGAACGTATCCGGCTCTTACTCCATTTACATCAAGATAAAATATGGAGAATGGCGGAGGGGATGATTACACTCACAATCCAGCAATACAAGTAAACGTCCACACTATTTACGCGCTATTAAACGTTTAGTTTACTACTACTTTATTGCAGAAATGTTACAATACATCAATTCAACATCACAATTACGCAAATGGATTGAACTACAAGCTATTAAAAGTGATATTAAATTCAATTAGATGTATATACGGACTATTAATCAGTAACTTAGCACGTAATCGGACATATTACCACAATCACGGTACTGACCATATGTCATTTACGATCCCTTTTGTCGTTATATCTCGGCGTGACGCATGCAGTGGACGTGAAACCCCGGAGGACCCATGTACAAGACTCATCGACGCCACATATTCGTCGGTGCGTTCTTGGGCAAGACACTTTCCCTTAGCCCCGTTGATTGGACAGGGATGTAAAACGGGCGGTCTCGTGTATTTAAGTAAGGAAAGGAACTTAATAAGCATTACGCTTCCGTTCCAATCCTTTATTTGTTGTTATTGTATATATGCTTAACTTGTAAATACAATGAATAAAATATGTTTAAACTATTTCAGTCTATTTTCCGAAAAAGAACCACAGGAATCCAGCTTTAATAAGTTTAGACACATATCTAAGAAATAATGGTGTTTTACGTCTCTGGTGAAGGGCACGTTCACGAATTCCGATCTATTATGTCCCCATATATGGGGCAGCTTTAAAAATATTTCAAAAAAAAGAAAAAAGAAAAAAGAGGGCATCTTCTCCTCCATGGTCATCTGAATGTGAAGACTAACAACCTATGGCATTAGCGTCCTATTCTGGAACTATTCAAACACGCCAGCATGCGGTTGCCCATATATGAGCTATTGACGTTGACCTTCCAGCGTTCAATGTACTCTTCTTTTTTTTTACATTCATAACATTTTCAGTGGGAGCATGCCACCGTAAAACCGCCGCCCAGATCTATTATTTCCCCATATATGGGGCGGCTTTAAAAAAAAAGGTTCTTTATATATATATAAAAAAAGTAAAAAGAAAAAAGAAAAGAGGGCATCTTCTCCTCCATGGTCATATGATAGTGAAGACTAACAATCTATGGCACTAGCATCCTAATAATCTATTCTGGAACTATTCAAACACGCCAGCATGCGGTTGCCCTTATATGAACTTCGCCAGCGTTCAATATACTTTTTTTTTTACATTCATAACATTTTCAATAGGACCATGCCACCGTACCCATCACCGCCCCCCCCCCCCTCCCCCCCCCCCCCCAAAAAAAATCCCAAACCCACCAACCCTACACGTTCGCAAAGTAAAACTAGTATTCCGCATACTCAAGGCTCTGGCTACGTCCTGCATAGTCATTTTGTACTAATTTCACGGTTAGATATTTTATACCTTCACCGTCATGGTCACGTGCTTAGCAACACTAGTGGCGAGTAAAATTCAGCTCATATTTTCCGCAAAATGTGTTGTTTTCCTTTGACTCCTTCATTTTGAGAACATATTAGAGCAATAAATTAATCAATAAAACATTTTTTGAGACAAAAAGTGTCTTTAACTCAGAGTTATGTGCAAAACGTGCTTAAAATTAATGAATTAGGTTGACCTGAAAAATAAATTGGAAACCGGTTACCGAAGGAGGATTGCTGGACTATGGTGTACCCTGAATCCTGGTTTAAACCCCTAGCGGTATGTTTGCTACTTACCGTTCCACAACAGTAGCCCAATTGTAAACGCTTGTATGTTGTTTGTGATGTCACATACCACGCTTTTTTTATCCGTGTGATTGTTGTTTATTTCGATGCGTTTAGTTTTTGGTTGTTGTTGACTGTGGTCCTCGAATGCTACATTTTCTGCCAAGTCACTGAGTACTTCTACTTTCTTTTTGACTTTATTGTTTTTGGATGGTCTCTAACATATTCTAAAGAATACGTTATTGTGATTTACAACCAATTCCAACGAAATTGTTTTCCTTTATAGCAACCAAACCGCCACCATGACGACTACACAAATCAGTAGTGTTATTATTTATTGGTCCTTTGGAATCATCAAGCCCATTCTGTGTTTTCTTAAACGGGTTAAAGTAGAGTATCTCGTAAGCCAGTGCTAGGAGGCGTGAGAGGGTTTGCATCGTATAATAACCTCTCATGAACAGACTCAATAAAACCGAGTCTGCTACTTTTCTCTCTTGTGATACCACAAGATAACATGGCTGACAAACGGGTACCTTACTGAAACGGTCAGTGGAAGAAAGGTCACTACTCTGAGAACGTACATAATATCATATCACAATTATATCAGTGTCACGAAAGAAATTATATTTACATGTTATTATTTGTTGTCATAAACTATGCATCATATACATTATTAGCATCATATAATTCTAGTTTTATTAAACATTATCTTAAAACACTATAAATAGCGGATTAATATAATTTAGTAAAACTTTATCATATCAATCCTTTAACATATTTTTTAATGTTTTGCTTACATTGAACCTTTGATATATTTTAAAATTCAACGGTGTTTTTTTTAAAACGAAAAAGAGAAAAATGATTCTATAGAAACAACATCACCCAACTTAAATAGCAGTGCATGCCCGCACTGTACCACGGACCAAGCGCAAACAAACAGACTACAAGCAAGGTTTTACGCAAGCGTAAAACAGCTGCCGAGAGAAAATAGCTTTATATCTGGCTAGAAACTGGGAACAAAGCTTATCATAATAAATTATAACAGATCAAGACACGTGTGTTTAAACAATATTCAATATAAATAAATAAATAAATAAATAGATAAATAATAAATGAATGAATGAATAAAACAAATGTTGTCACGAAGGCATAAACATGCCACGATCGTTTTTTCTTACCAGACACTTTCTTCCCAATTTTTACCATCAGATCTTCCTACCAGTAATTTTGAATCAAGGTGGACGACCTCGCTTCGTTTTGGTCAAATCCTTGAAAATCCTCACATATTATGTGTAGCACGACATGCTAGAAGTACACATCAGCACAAAAATACAATTGTTCACATGTAAGGAATGCGTGTGCGTTAGCGTGCATTACAACACAGATACACTGTTCACTACTACCATGGCTACCATGTACAATTATAAGATTGCGTTATCAAAGTGAAAAACTCAAAGAAACTGTTCATTGCTACCTTACCATATACAATTATAAAAACCATATCGTTGCCTTTCCGGCAGCGAATGAAAAGGATAATACACAAGGCAAAGGGGGTTACCGACTTGGAACGGTCAATATACGATTAGCTGAAATCAATTTCATGTTTATACAACCTCGATATTATCTTGTTTACAGAGCTACATTGACATAAAAGTACAGCTCATCAAATTGAAATCTCTAAAGACTAAATCCCGAGAAAAAGGCAATCGATACACTTAAATATTGTTGTAAAAACATATAAAAATACATAATGTGAAACACATGTCAATTTAAATACTGTACATCTTACCACATATCTCATCTGCGCCATCAATACAGTCTCTTCGACCATCACACACATATCGATCAGCTACACATTTCTTCGTCGTAGAAAAAACGGTTCCACTACTGCACCTAAACGCTTTAGATGAACAGTTGCGCAAATCTAAAATTAAAGACAAGAAACGTTTCACATAGTAATTACCCATGCACAATCACAGTTGTATGTTGCACTGAATCAAATATGATGATGTAATAAAACCCACATAGGACTGTATGATGGAAATGTAGCAGTAATCGGCATAGCCGTATTCTCGTTGTCACAATTAATTATTGTCGCTTGAAATCGCAACGTAAATCATTGTAAATACTGGAAAACAAATATTATTTATATCAATTAAACACCAGAAACATTAACTCTTTAACTATTTAAAAACTCAAAATCATGAAGTTTTACTATACTTAAAATGTGTGTATATGCGATAAATATTGTGGTCCAGCATTGCGTTATGATCATCACGTATCATCCGAAGAAGAGAAAATAGTTTATATAAAGTGTAACCGTCACTGTGTGTGAATACTAATTAATGAAGATGCGCACTTTTTTATCAACTTATAAACTTTCAGTTGCATCATGAACATACAGGGTAAGGCGAGAGCCTCTTTAGGATGTAAAACAATGTCATATTACATATTAACTGAAACACGCGGGTGTTGTACGATTAAAAAAATAGAGAGCATGACAGTCTCGGTACTGCCACTATTGATTCTGTAAAACATTTAACAAGCTGCTAGTTCAAAAGTCGATAATGGCATATGGTTTAAAATTGAGCATTATACAATATTAGCTTGTTGGCAGTTAGCAATATATTCTTAATAATGGCCGAAACATTCCAAAACGAACTTTCTCTAAAATGTGGACATGTATTGGTGGTCCCAATCATTGGCAACCTGCTTCTATTTCCTCAAGTTTCTTGATTTAACATGTCCGTATCAAGAGTTCACATTGAAACAGTTTAGGCCGGTATGTAACTTATCCGAGGGAGTTTAAAACAAGTTCCAACAAAATTAAATTAAGACGATTTGAATCAAGATCATGCACAATTGTGTAGAGAATTATTTCGTTTTTATGAGTCGAACAGAAAATGTATCATTCAAGGACAACGGTCAACCGCCTTGGAAAGGTTAGAGGCCAAAAAGGACGCTGTGGTTTAAACAAGGTTCTAGCGTTCACCAAACCTCACTCACCATAAACAAACGGGTACAGTATAAATAAAGAGAAAATTAACTATACAATAAAAAATACAATACACAACAGAAAGAGTGGTGAAGACAGGGTTACCGACTTGGAACGGTCAGTGGGCAATAATGCTCATCGGTTAGCTTAAATCGATTTTATGTGTACACAAGTTCGCTATTATCCTCTGTTCAGCATTCAAATTGACAAGACATTGTAAATAAAAGTACATCCCTTCGAAAGAAAATCTCTAAAAGTAGAGTCCTCACCTAGAGCAATTAGGAAACGATACACGTATATGTTATTGTAAAGATATATAAAAACAAAAACATATATAATTAGAAAAACCTCAGTATGTATACAGAAGTGCTCCCGAGTTTCATAAATAAAACTTCGACGTAATGAAGGCGTCAAGCAATAACATTACTAGCTGCTTAATCAGCTGGAACTTATACACATGTGTTATGCAATTCCTGAACTCACAAGTTAACAAAACGAACATCTAGGTCTCGAAAGAAGAAAAGAGGGGTTAGCGGTATAGTAGTTCATACGAGTATCTATGACTTTAAGAATTGGCATTTTCCAAGTGGAAATGTAATTCGGGTCCTCATATTATATCAAAATCCTCAATGGATTGTGCGATCTGAGCTCGACCCGCATTAAAATCTATCAATGAATTTAATGTATACTTCTGACCTATAGCAAACACATGACGAACAAGTTATAATATCGAAATTACTAGTGATGACACGACCTGTGGCAAGTTCCTTATTATATATTGATGTTTAAAAACGTTTCAGTTGTTAATAGAGACAAAACGTCAGGCCAGGTGGTATTCGACTTACCGCAGATCTCATCTGATGCATCGATACAGTCTACAACTCCGTCACAAATATTCTGTTCATCTACACAGGGGTCAGGACGGTCAGCTTATAGACGATATAAAAGAAACATTATACTGAAGATACAGTAACAGTGTTAGATTTATACGTCTTTGAATGTAATAAAGCAAGCGGGATTCTACTTTCAAGCCATACAGAGTGGGCTTGGTGATCTCAAAGGACCAGGAAGTAATAATACATATAGTTTAAGTAACATTGTTGTTGTGCGCTTGAGAACGAGTTTCTATATCGCAAGAATCTTTCTCAAGAGGGCATTATTTTCCGTATCATGACAACAATGTTAATTAAACTATATATTTTATATTCTGTGATGAATTTCTTTCCAATCGTCAATATGTTTACACAGTTTGCCTTTTTACACCAGTTTGCACGAGAACGTCAAGACGACGGTACGTCATACAACAAAACAAGTGGAACCGGAACTCTTCGTTCAGGTCTCACACCTCTATTATCTCCCCTGAAAGCTCACGGACCTAGAGACAAAAGGAAAACAGAAAATAATTCTATTTTTTCTCAATTTTAGGCAATTTTTAATTTGAAAAATAGGCTTTTCTTTGCTTTAGCATACATCTGCAGTGTAAAAGACAGATGATACAGAAAATCCCATGTTGATATGAGGTTTCATTCAAATTTCAGAATTGTTTGACCAAAGCACCACATATTCAGCTAGATAGTGTATGAATTTTGTATTTTCCATAGGGTTCACAAAACATGAGCGAGGAAAAAAACCAACCTGGCTAACTTATATATTTTATTGTTTTAAATTACTGGTCTTGGCTATACTGAAGATATTAAACCAACAACAATGTCTGCTGCCCTGCTTTGAAGCTCAGATGTTGGAAAAGGCTGTACAGTAACCCTATGGGAAAATTAATTGTGGTGTGAGACCTGAAGAGTAGCTAATTTTTCATCATAGTCCCACAAACGTCTTTTTTTTAAAGCCCGTTATACACCTTGATTCAATTGATTTGTGTTTTAGTTTCAAAGTAATGATTTGTCAGACAATTTCAACTAGTTGTTGGTACAGATGAAGAATGTGTTTGGCACATATTGTGTCCAGTATATGCCCATATCAGGTATTTGATATAAATCTCATAATAACATTTTCGAGCAATTTGTGTGCATGTATGTATACTTTTTTGACAGCTGTGTAATCATGACAACTCATGTGATAAATAAAAACATGATGTTTTATGGTGTATACATGTGCATTGTGTCAGAAGCCACATGTTTCTGTAAGGAAATATCACAGAGACAGCAGATATCTAATTTGATATATCTGATATCTCCCATATTGTTGATGTCTCAAATTTAAAGTTGTCAACAACTCATCTTTGTATGCCATACTGGACAGTGATCACATAAGTGATTGTTGTTGCTGCTGCTGTTGTTGTTGTTGTTGTTGTTGTATCTTCCAACTATCAAGTTTCTGTTGGTGTTCTCCATATTTATTACAGAGACAAATAATGTTGCTGTTCTGTTTAGGTGGAATTTCTCATTATTGTATTTCTGTTATCTAGTCGAAATAGGTGCATTTCTTGATTTTTTTGATTTTTTTACCGAAACAGTTACAGTTACAGCTTCAATTATTTTTTATTCTATATGGGGTATTTATGTACTGTGTTGCATTTCCTGAAAGCAGGTGACACAGATCATGTTTGGGGAAATTTTCATGCAGATTGAGAGAAAAATAGCAGATATATTACAGAAATACTACATTTGGTGGCATTTCTTGTGTATTTTTATGTTAAAGGCACAATACCGCCAAAATTCAAGTGATACTCAGACTTTCATATCTTTTCATGTACTCAGACCTAAGCTTATTTGGGGGTTAATTTGACATGTAGAATCTAAATGCATAGCTATTGACTGGTATACTTTAGACTTTTATCTTGTTACCATGGATACAGAAAGAAATGATATTTTTCCTATTAAAATTTCAGCAGTTGATCAATGAATACATATGTTTGATACCATGATATGAACTAATATTATTTTAATCATAATTATAAGATAGCAGATGACAAAAGGGGATTGTGGTAAAAATCTCATGAAGATTGAGGCACAAATGGTGTAGTTATCACACAAATGCTACATATTATGAAAACATGTTTTGGACTTTTATTTCACAGCGGGAACTTGTCGAATCCACGCGTTACTCTCAATCACATAATCCTGAATCATTTCACTTGTAAATATGATAGAAGCATGCTTATGGTCTTATTTTATAGGTACTGCACATAGCTACTAAATGTTATGTTATGGATGATGTTGCTAAAAATATTTACTCTCTTCAGGTCTCACACCTCTATTATCTCCCCTGAAAGCTCACGGACCTAGAGACAAAAGGAAAACAGAAAATAATTCTATTTTTTCTCAATTTTAGGCAATTTTTAATTTGAAAAATAGGCTTTTCTTTGCTTTAGCATACATCTGCAGTGTAAAAGACAGATGATACAGAAAATCCCATGTTGATATGAGGTTTCATTCAAATTTCAGAATTGTTTGACCAAAGCACCGTATGCTAGATAGTGTATGAATTTTGTATTTTCCATAGGGTTCACAAAACATGAGCGAGGAAAAAAACCAACCTGGCTAACTTATATATTTTATTGTTTTAAATTACTGGTCTTGGCTATACTGAAGATATTAAACCAACAACAATGTCTGCTGCCCTGCTTTGAAGCTCAGATGTTGGAAAAGGCTGTACAGTAACCCTATGGGAAAATTAATTGTGGTGTGAGACCTTAATTTCTATAGTCGGTATTTCCTATTGGCGGAATCTGACGAAGACGTCAGCCTCTGACGGAAAAGGTCAAGCAATGTTCCGTACTGCGAAATATCTCCCAGTGGGCGAAATATCGCAGTAGAGCAAACGAGTAAATATAGCTTTTCTATTCCAAGTATTTCCTATACAAATCAAAGACCAATATGGAATATATAGAGTTTAATAACCAGTGTTTTTGAGATACGGGAAATATCCCCCGAGGTAGAGAAATGGCCCCGATATAAGAACGAGTGCGGAGAACGAGTGCGGAGCACGAGTTCTTATATCAGGAGCCATTTCTTTACCGAGGGAGATATTTTCAGTATCACAAAAACACAGGTTATTAAACTATATGTTACATTATTTAAAATGATATTTTATATTAGAAAAAGAAAATCGTTTACGGTGAATTATCGTTTAATATATCACGTTTTGGAGTTCAATTGTAAACAATAATTTCACGAGCCCGAAGACGAGTGAACTTATTGTTTACAATTGAACGACAAACCGTGATATATTACAAGATAAATCACCGGAAACGATATTCTATTACTTTTCTAATACCCCTAAAATATGAAAATAACGCACACATCTGAAATATTTCGAATTGCTATGCGAACTCTCCTAACGCTGCAAACTGTACAATGATATCTTTCGCATTGCCTTTCTTATTCTTCTAACGTTGCAAACGTTACAGTGATATATCGTTGAATATAACGAGATATTTTAAACTAGGCTGTATAGTGCAGGTGTATTAGAATAACATTTCTAATGATTCCCGCCGTTTTACACCAGTTTGCACGAGAACGCCAAGACAACGTCACGGCGTACAAACAAAACAAGTGGAACCGGAACTCTTCGTTAATTTCCGTAATCGGTATTCCCTATTGGCGGAATCTGACGACGACGTCCGTAAAACAATCGGAACGTCATTTGGCGTCATTTGGCGTTCCTGTCACTGACGGAAAAGGCCGAGCAATGTTCCGTACTGATATTTCGCAGTAGAGCAAACAAGTAGATATAGCTTTTCTATTCCCAGTATTTCCTATACAAATCACAGACACATTTTTCAAGCACTTAACAAAGGTAGTGTTTATGTCAATAAACGCTGAAAAGGGGATCCCTTGGAAACAACAAACAAAACCAAGAGCGAAAAGTAGCAAACTCGGTTTTACTGATTGAGTTCATGTAAATGTAATATATACTCAGTTGCAAAAGAAAGTGGAAACTGAGTTTTGTTTAGATTTAATTGTATAAAGTTTTTTTAGAATTAAATTGACAAATTCCAAAATGAATATGTCATGTTTGGTACCAAAGTTTTTATCATTCCAGTTTCTTTTGCAACTGAGTATAGTTTGCAACACCTCTCACGCCCCGAAGCACCGACTTAAGCGGTATTCTATTTAATCCACAGAGAGTGGGCTTGATGATCCAAAAGTACCAGTAGAAAGTATAACTATGCGCTATGTTCATCACCCCGTACAACCCGTAAATTTGATAACAGAGGGATATCTTGATTTCCGAGCTGATAAAAACACCAGACATCAATACTGGCTAGACATTACTTTCAAGTATTTTTCAAACATACAAGTGAGATAAAAATTTAATTACAAGGTGTACATCTGTAAGGATGTTTAGACATTTTACAATGATTATCCCGACCAATTCCGTCGACCTATAAGGCAGATATTCGAATTTAAACTTCAAAGTTTTACGAAAATTACGCAAAATGTTTGCATTAGATGCTATTACAATTACTGAACATTTAATTATTCAGTCATTGTATAGGTATTTTCTGAAAGGGCGCTCATTGGGCGACATTTAGGTAACATTTGGTGTATGTGCTCGTTTGGAGAGGTTATCCACTTTGAAAGGAATCGTGGTACAAGAAAACATGATGCCTTAGTAAACAGAGCAGATTTTACTAAGAGAGCACGGATGACAGAGCAACGCAATTGCATGTTGCCCAAGTTGACAAAGTTCATTCTTTGGAAAATAGCTATATCTTCCATTTTTATCGAATTTGAAGCATATTTCATAATTAAAATGGCTCGAGAATATCAAACAGGAAAATAGTACGCGTGAATCCATGTTAATTTATTATGGTAATGCGTAATACGTGTAGTAGGGGCAACTAAGTGGGTTGTGAAAAGGTTCTAGGCTCATCCTGTATATGTTTAACTCATGCGAAAGGAGAGTGAACATATAATGTTCTTTTTGTTTGGGCCTTTTGGCGACGAATGACTTTTACACGTGTTGGTACGCCTTAAAACTCCAGTTCAGTTCTTATGTCTTTAAAGTATGCAGCATTAATATTAGCAAAGTCATCGAGTATGGAATTAATTTAAAAGCATCAAATATATGCTGTTAACGTCATGTAGTCTTTACAGTGGTATTCTATACTGACCGAATTCACGGTGGGGTCATGTCTTTGGTGTTAACATTTATCCAATACTATAACGTTAATAATCCGATCTAGCTGGTTTTCAATGTTGTCTGAGCTATTAATGATGTGCATAATATGGCGAAGTTTTGAAAAGATTGGATCAAAATTATGAAAAATAAAGGTCAAAAGATGATGAACAAGAGCATCAAGAATTGCAGGGAAAGACATAGTACCCCACCGGCCCAGACAAACATTTTCCAGACATTTCTATGATGGACATCAAGGATCAAGGTCAAGGTCACAATGTCCTTATTTTGGTACGCGACACACCGCTATCCCAAGATGTATTCAAATACCAAGTTTGGTGTCTCTAAGTGTTATAGTAGCTATCATATTTCACTACCGCTCATGAACAGTCTCGATCAAACCGAGACTGCAATATTTCGTATGTGTCGTGCTCGGCCGTTTCCAAAGGTCCATTATCATACTCCTTTTTATAATATTGAAAACACGGTCCCGACAAACATTTTCTATGACAGAGGTCAAGGTCACAATGACTTTATTTTGGTACGCGACACACCGCTATCACAAGATGTATTCAAATACCAAGTTTGGTATCTCTAAGTGGTATAGTATTGAAAATACGGTCCGGACAAGCATTTTCTATGACAGGGGTCACAGTTCAAGGTCACAATGACCTTATTTTGGTACGCGACACACCGCTATCCCAAGATGTATTCACATACCAAGTTTGGCATCTCTTAAGTGTTATAGTATTGAAAATACGGTCCGGACAAGCATTTTCTATAACAGAGGTCACAGGTCAAGGTCATAGTGACCTTATTTTGGTACGCGACACACCGCTATCCCATGTTGTATCCATATACCAAGTTTGGTATCTCTAAGTGTCATAGTATTGGAAATACGGTCCGGACAAGCATTTTCTATGACAGAGGTCATAGGTCAAGGTCAAGGTCACAATGACCTTTTTTGGTATGCGACACACCGCTATCCCAAGATGTATTTAAATATCAAGTTTGGTATCGCTAAGTGTTATAGTATTGAAAATACGGTCCGGACATGCATTTTTTATGACAGAGATCAAAGGTCAAGGTCAAGGTCACAGTGACTTGTTTGATACGCGACACACCGCTATCCCAAGATGTGTATACGTACCAAGTTTGGTATCTCAAAGTCTTATAGTTTTGAAAATATGGCCTGGACAAGCATTTCGTAAGGACGGACGGACGGACGGACGGACGGACAGGGTGCAAACCTATAGTCCCCCCACCCCCCTCCACCCGGGGACCATTGGGGGACGTAAAATGAAGGACAGAGCGTCTTAACGAGGCAAAGGTTAACATATCACGGACATCGCGACATCCCATAAGCTCTTCTAGCCTTCGGCCAGTAGAGCTAAGAATAACAAAAGGCACATGAGTGTATATATCGCTCTACTTATTAAAGAGACCATGAAAGTTTCAAAATATACAAGTAATAATAATGATTAACATAAACAATGAAACAAGTTTGCAAAAAAAAAAGACTGCCCCATTTGGGATTTGAACCCCATGAAACATTTATGAGAAAACAAAACAACAAGTGCGTCATTGGTTTGTGATTAGTCGTTGAAACAATGTTCTATGATGAGTAAAAGCGGTCATATTTACCTAGGGTATGGAACATTTACATAAAACGAGAAAGTTTATAAGACAATTATTTTGATCAAATTTCAAAACAATTGGTCGTGAGAATAATTCGTTTAAAGGGCTAACTTGGTCTTAAATTGAGAGGCAGTCTCCAAGCCATTAACCTGTCGCTTTAGCACATTTCAGTGATTATTATGGGAGCTGATATCTCCAGCCACACGATGTGTTAACTGACACCAGTCGGTCAATGCTATGGTCAGTCGAATAGGAATTTCACCCTTATATCTGGATACATGAATATAACTTGAGAATCACTTGGTTTCAATAGAGAAAAACATTATAAAAAAAAAAGTATATTAATCAGACAAATAAAAACCTGGAGTGAAATATTTTGTAATAAACTAATATTAATGAAATTGGTAAATATTAAAACATGAAACAAAATCATATTCTGTTACAACGACTTTTAAATAAATTAATAAAACAATACCAGGCAAATCCTTAGATTGCTAGATATATATATTACGATGATTATAAATACTGTTGTTATGCAATTAAAATATATTTGAAACTTAATTTAACTTAATTAATTGTCCCATAAAGGCACATTTAAATACACCTATAATCATTTATACAAACTGACTCGTACAGTATGCAGAACCCATTTATAATAAAGATACATATAAATATAATGCAGTAACCATTGCACACAAGTTACATATAAATATGACGCAGTAACGATTGTACAAGAGGTACATATGCAGTAACCATTGAACAAGAGGTACATATACATATATGCAGTAACCATTGTACAAGAGGTACATATACATAGATGCAGTAACCATTGTACAAGAGGTACATATACCTGTATGCAGTAAAAATTGTACAAGAGGTACATATACATATAACCATTGTACAAGAGGTACATATGCAATAATTATTGTACAAGAGGTACATATACCTATATGCAGTAACGATTGTACAAGAGGTACATATACACATATGAAGTAACCAGTACATATACATAGATAGAGTAACCATTGTACAAGAGGTACATATACATCTATGAAGTAACCAGTACATATACAAATATGCAGTAACCATTGTACAAAAGGTACATATACGTATATGCAGTAACCATTTTTCCAATTCCATAACTTTTAAACATCCAGATGGAGGAGTATTTAATATTGTGAAACATTCTGTCAAACTCATACAAGATTCAAATTGTGTGGTCTGTTTGTCTACTGCTTAACGATTGGCCACAGAAAACACAGCCGTATCATAGTTGACCATCTCATATGTGGTGAAATCAGCACCCTACATGGATCATACATGGGAAAAAAAGTGTATATCTAGGAACTATTATAAATAGGTGGATTACAAAATATGTAACTCTCAGTGAATTTTCCTGATAATGAACAATTAAAATGTAATGATAAAAAGTAGTCTTTACCCCTCCCCCCCCCCAAAGTCATGTGTAATGCTCTGCTGGATAAGATCTCTAAATTCTTAACATCGTACTGACCAGTGTGAACCATATCAATTAGCACCCCATGCTGTTATTTTTATGGCTTCAATTAGGAATAATAGCCCCTTCACTGCAGCACATGTCAATCACCCAAAAGTTCTCCAGGACTACCAAGATTGCCCTTTAAAGGGTGTTAGTAGAGCTTAGGTTAGCGAGTTGTTCGTCGTCCGTCATCGTCGTCGTCGTCGTCGTCATCCATGGTCGTAAACGTGTGCGTCGTTAACACGATAGGGCCTTCATTTTCATCCGATCTTTACCAAACTTGGCCAGATTGTTGATGACAATGAAAGCATGTGATCTTAAAGCTATATTCGTAATACAGTTTATATGATCATGTATTTAAATTAAATTCATTTAAGTCACGCGATATACGAAATCGATACCAAATCCTTGTCAAACTATATTAAATTTTAACGAGGTTAGTATAAATAAAACTAACATGTTACAAAAATCACAGACCAAAAAGACAAATTTTCAGAATGCGTGAGAAGGTAAAATGTATGCGTGTGCATATTTGACACAAAAATGCGTCTGTCTCACACCCAATGCGTGAGTCTTGACTTCTAAAACCAGCCAGACCGGACCAGTAACACCGGAGTTATGACCCTTGGTTTTCTGAAAATGCTATATTTTGCCTCGTTAACACAATAGGGCCTTTGTTTTTCATCCGATATTTACCAAACTTGACGAGATTGTTGATAACAATGAAAGCTCATATAAGTTCAAATACCAGCCAGTTCGACCATTAACACCGGAGATATGGCCATTGATTTTATTAAATATGCTATATTTTGCCTAGTTAACACAATATGACCTTCATTTTTCATCTGATCTTTACCAGCT